>CAJNSZ010003617.1:0-10708 GCA_905329745.1 Rotaria sp. Silwood2
TATTCGAAAAAATATTAATAAAATTCTTTTCGTTTACCTTCTTAAACGTCAGGTCCTATTGGAATATAAAACTAGTTTCTTCAAGTTATTTAAATGAAATAGTACATGTTCTACAAATAATAGGCTGCTGTACGGGACATGGATACAGCAGAACAGTTGTTAAAACAAGAAGGGTTTCCAGTGCCCAAAAACTTTGTCATTGCCGGAGGTTCTAAAGTAACCTAGTTTTGTCAAAGAATTAGATTCGACTAGTTTTTATATTTACTTTTTGTAGCGTGGATGGACAAGTAAGTATGTAAGATATTGCTTTTCATATGAATAGAACTCATAATCATAGCTTGGACAACGGCTGCTGTGAATAATCAGCGCGTGTCAGCTGCTATTCCTGTTGTACTAGATATTTTGAATCTTCAGAAGGTAAACGAAAAGAATTTTATTAATATTTTTTCGAATAAAATAATTTATTGTCATAGAATATGATGCATCATTATCGGGTAGTTACAGAAGACATCATTATTTACTAAAAAAAGTTCAGCATTCTATTTAAAGTCATTGGCTGGATGGACATTCGCTTCAAATGATTATTACGTATCGAACATTACTCGATATCTTGCTAATTCCTATTTCCAAAAAATGGCTGCTATCATTGATCCATATGGTAAGATCTTCTTCGATGTGCCAGTGTTGTAATCGGTACCGGTATCGGTCTAAACCAGTCAGATCGGAGTGATCGGTAGAGTGGCATGAGTCATTGTTGACGTTTTTCTTATTATATGAATCACATCCATCTGTGAATCATTACACAAATTATTTAAGACTTCTGTTTCACTACTAACGAGATTTTCTTAAATATGATTATCAGCACATATTGAAGGATATGAAGAGAAACTTGGTTCTGTCTTTCTAGCTGTCTGTTGATGCTTTTTCAGTTCGTCGACAGATATTTCAATGTCAAAAAAGACTTGACACTTTTTCCGATATGCTGCCTTACACTCTCGGTATGGTCTGCGATTTACATGATAGAGGTCACTAAAAAGTAACAACAAAGACTCCTCACTTCAACTTACTTAAAGGTTATGTGAAAGCTATTCTTTGTAAATTTTTGGCTATGCAGAGTCTAGTATTAAAATCTGTTTTCAGTGTAGTGGTTTTAGTTCATTTTATATAAGATTACGTAGCAATAAAGACCAATGGCTTCATTTTACCTCACTATCACTCAGATCTTCAAGAGCAATTGACTTTTAAAACTTTAGTATCAAATAGACTTAAATAAAACAGATGCAAACTAGCATGCTCTTGACACATGTTGATAGTAGAATGGAAACAGTTAAGAAGCTCTACAACAAAGCTTTGACAGAAGGACATCATATAAATAATACAAATTAGAAATAAACATGTAATAAATTACAATGACGATTCGTGGTTTCATTTTTGTTCTCACAATAGAACTTGATAATGAATTGAATTGATAAAATGTATGAGGTATATTTTAACGGATATTAACTTAATATAAGGAGTCTATTCCATGCTCTTTCATAGAAATCGTCATGGATATCAGTAAAACTAGTTTAATATGCAAAAATAAACAAAAACTAGAAAAAAATCTAGACTGGTCGGTCTTAAAAACGTCGTTTCTACCGACCGGTAAGGAATTCTAGGCCAAACCGAACCAGACCAGCTGTTTACCGTTACCGAATGCAACACTGCAATGTATGAATTAGTTTTAATGGTACCTTTTTTAAAGCATACTTTGATCGATATGCTAAAGTAAAATTGTTTCAACTGCAAGGAACCAACGATGAATTCTTTTTACCGGATAGTGAGGTAATTTTAATCTAGATTGAAGAGACACATCTCTATTTTCGTAGGACTATTTCTGGGATGATCTACAAGTGAAAACGTGTGATTCTCCGGTAAGAAGAGAATAGTTAAGAAAAAATTCAATATAACAAGTGTCATATTGATACACGTATTCCAAATACCGGACATCACATACAGGGATATCAAGGAAGTCTTCAAAGTTTTTATCTGAGTATTTCTGATGTAAGTCAGTATCACTTTGAGTTTTGACAATCATTGTCTGTTGAGCAATTTAGAAACAAATTCTGCCATCATTCAAATGGACACGAATCATTAATGAAACCCATGGGCAGATTGTTGGAATTGTCGACTTTAGTGCTGGACAACCCAAGCCAATAAATGTCACGGCTTATCAAGCTCGAACAGTTACTGGCACAAAGTAGAATATATACACAAGCGATATCTTTTCATTGAAACTTTCTTTTTCTAGGCGTGATTTTCGACAAAACAAAATAGACCCTAGCACAGGAAAGATAGTGCAGAATCCTGTTATTTGGTTTAATATGCCTGTCACCATTGAGGCAACAACAATAGACATTGTCATTGACATACTATTCTTTTTTCTCTTATAGACACAAAATAGTACGTCAATTACCTATTCGTACACTGCACCAGTGCCACCGAGTGGCTACTGGGATGGCATGTTCATTCAAATAACATTTCCTGGACGCGAAAAAAACAACATTAGATTTGACTACAGAAACACTCATCCTGCCCAACACCTTTCCAGCAGATGCTTGTACTGATGACGCTTGCTACGGGACATTGGTCTAATAAACCCGCAAGATTAATTTAATGCACACTTTGTTTAAAAGTAAACGAACTAACATGTCAGGATGAGTACTGGTATGAGATTTTGTGTTTCATTCCAATAACCAGAGGCCTCTCATATCGTCCAAAGCAGGACAAAATTGTTAAGTAATCGTGACACATCGAAATAGTATTCGTGTGCTGAAACGCAATTAATCACTGATTGTTTTGAATAACTTCGAAGATATTGTTGATAACTAGCAATATTTCCACCGATGGGCTCCACAAGGCTCACACTGATAGGCAGTCGTGAATCTAGGATTTTTATGAGGGGTATGGGTTTAGGCCTGGTATTCATTCACACCCACATCCTTAAAAATCATTATTCAATCTTTTTGCTATAGGACTTTCAATAAACTTTTTATTCATGTTAAAAGTATGATTTGAGAATGAACTCATCGTCAGAAAAGATTTGATAAATTTTACGCATAATTGTAAACTGTTTTCACATTTGTCATTATTTGTATGGTTGATATCAATCTGTATGATAGAATTGGTTGACATTTAACAAAGCAACAGCAATATAGATATAATACAACTAACTAACTAAATTTCTTAAGATATTAAATGACTTTTACTAATTAATATTTATCTGTAAACCTTGCAGCCTTTGTTTCTATATCACATTAAATACAACAAAGTTAGAAATTTCCGACTTATATATAGAAATTCATCAAATGTAAAAAGATTTCTTATTATTTCATTATGATTGAATATTCCAGCATTATACATCAGCATATTAAAAAATCGGATTCATGGAATCTGACTAAAATATACATAATCTAGATGAAAGTTCTGCTCATTGAATTCACGAAAGAACAAATGACCATTAACAGCTTAATTTTTCTAATAGAGCAAAAACCCATATGAATAATGGTTTATCGATGAATAAATTAATTGAGAATAAAGCTATAAAAAAGAACTACATCACTCACAGCATAATTGTTACTCATCAATGTAATAATCAGATATAGAATGTTTTAATTTTTTTATTTTAAGCTGAAAAACTAATATCAATCAAGGCCGATTTTCACAAAAGAAATCACAGGTTAATGCATGGATTTGACAAAATAGAGAAGCGAAACAAAATAAAAAACAGTTGTACTAAAATTACTACATGTCGGTCGTTAATGTAATCTTTTATTGATTCATTGAATATCAACTTAGTTTTGTTTCTTTTCAATAAAAAATATATCGATGAATAGAGTTATGGTAAAGTAAGATTAAGTGTGTCTTTACTTTTGTTTATTGTTTGGTTTTTCTTTGAAACATATTTTGCACTGTAACGGTCACTAATAAAATTCTACATTTCAACGATTTTTTATCAACTTGTACAGTTAATTAACTTTAGATAGACATGTAATACATCCTACTTCTTTTCTATTCCTTAGTTTTCAACAATTCATTTATTTATCATATATTTTTTTCAAATTATTATGTGTTGCATTTACTTAAATATAGGGAAATAATCAAAATAAATTGATTGAATTGTTCAGTATCGAACTTCTTTTATTTGAGGATATATAATAGCAACATGTTCTCAAAACAATATCTCGCAGTGAAACCATAAAATGAAATAATTTTGCAACTGGATATAGATTATAATAACATATTCATAGAAACATATCATGGACATTATATTTCGGTTCTAAAACATATTAAGGAGCATCTCCTCCTCAAAAAAAGCTAACTTCTGTCGAGCTTGTCGGTTTTGTGATTTATAGCTCAGTAGATAGAGCAAAGTGTTCAATCTCGAGTGCACTGCAATTTATTGACTTTATGATGAGGTTCAAGAATATTACATAAGTTTTTCTGAATCCTCACACGGAAGAAAATAACTTTTTTTTTCTAAAACTTTATAGAAGTTTAAACTAGGGGTGGGAAGTTACCGTTACCGTTCCCGGGAACGCGGGAACGTTCAGAGGAGTGTCTACCGTCCACAAGTCCTATTATTCTGGGCGAGGGGTACCTTTGGGTCCCCAGCTCTTACAATTGGGGGTACCTTTGAGGCCTCAAGTCCTACTATTGGGGGGAGGGTACCTTTGGGGCTTCAAGTCCTAGTTTTTGGAGTACCTTTCGGCTTCAAGTCCCACAATTGGAGGAAGGGGTGGGAAGTTTCCTTTATGTTTCAGGATTACCCTTCGTCCACCAAGTGCTAGCATTGCGGGATATTCTCGGGTCCCCCTGGAGGACGGAAAAGTACTTGCCAATAGTTTGACTTCAGGACCTTAGGGTGCCCCACAATAATAAGACTTGAGGGACCAAGGCTACTGACAACACCAGTAATTGTTGGGATAAGTGTACCACTGGACGCTTGCTATGCTTCGGCCAAATGCACCCCCTTCCTGGAAATTCAACCCGGTGGCGCGAGGCTTCCGCGCAAAATTTGCATGGGTTGGGCCAACGTGAAGGCGACACTTTTTGCCATGCTTGGGCCAAGGCCAACCTCCTCCCTGGCAATTCAACGTGATGGCACAACGGTTTGGTTCAAATTTCGGATTGGCTGGACGCGCCGTACCAAGTAATAGTTCCAGTGGTTGGGCGAGTGTACCCCGTGATACGGGTACTTGGTGAGCGAAAGGTATCTGCTTATACTAGCATTTGCGGATCCAACGGTATCTCGAATGGTGGGGCTTGTGGACACCAGGGTACCGCGAATAGTTGTTCTTGAGGACCAAGGCTATGAGATTGATGCTAGCTAGTCCCCTGACCGTTCCCGCGTTACCGTTCCCGGGAACGCGGAATCGGAAAAGTTACCAGTTCTCGGGAACGCGAGAACGGAAAAGTTCCCAGTTCCCGAGAACGTGGGAACTTTTCCGTTACCGTTACCGTCCCCAGGAACGGTTTGAGAACGGTAACTTCCCACCCCTAACTATAGCTAGGATCAATCGCTTCAACTTGATAATGTGTGATTTTTATTAATTGATGTATCCTTACTTATCGAGATAATTTTTCTTTTAAAATCTTGAAAAAAATGGAAGTATTTTCATTGAAAAAGCTGTCTCTAGCAAGTTGTAGAACATCAAATTATTTTCTCAACTTGAAACTTTGCCAAGTTTTCTATTTTGTAGAACGGCAGAAAAACCTTTTTTTCAAGAGTACCCAACAGCTGAAGAAACCATTTTTGACAAGACAGTAAAATGAATGTTCACTCTATAAATCAAGACTTTGTTTGTTGTCAGATTCTATAAGAAAATTGATTTGAAAAATATGTGAGTCGGTACAGGTCTTGATGGACCCAAAATATAAAATTTACATAACAGTATTGCACTGATTGTACAGAAAATAATTTCGAAGCTTTAAACTTTTTGTCGATATGAGAAAATAAAGAAATTATTGCAAGGGAAAGTCACATGCCAACTCGGATTAATACTTGTACTCATTACTTGTATAGGAAGGTGAAAATAAATATTGATGAAGAGTTAAATATTACTTGAATAGAAGATTCGTTTAGCTAGATAAAATTAAATATACCAATTATTGCTGAGTATTTTGTAAATTTTTAGAAAAGTTTAGGCGACTTTAAGATGAATAGTAGCATGGAAAGGGAATGCAAAAGTATTCAGAATGATTTTTATAGTTCTACAGAATTTGCCTTATAATCTTCAAGTTGTTCTAATGAGTTATCTATGCTAGGCTATTCAACGACTCCGGTAACAAACCTTTCTTTTGCATAAATATAAAAAATATCTCTGAAGTTAGCATTTAGTTTGACTAACGTCTGTGTAGAGTTTACGTAGAATCAATTACTAAGTGTACCAATCAATCAAAACTGGCATGCATTTGACTGAAATATTTTTTCTTTCTCTTCTTGATGCGTATACATAGTTGCTAGTGTATTTATCATGCCTGTTCAAGCACAATGTAAATGAGATAGATTTAAATAGTATTCAAACGAACGAGCATAACTTCAACAAAAAATATCGATGATTCCGGCGTTCGAATCCAGTAGTTGGTTCTTCCCAGTCCTGATCGCTTCTAATCAGAACCGGATCAATCCGGCCATGAGACACGAACATCGGATTTCCGCCTACAAGTAACTACCATTTTCCAGAGTATTTTGGCAAAAAACTTCCGTACTTTATTCATTTTAGAAACGTCTGTCAAATCGAAAATTTACTTGACGCATATCGTCCTCGATTCCTTTGATACAATATGTTGTTATGAATTCTTTTTGATGAAGAAATGATTTCAAGGTAGCAACTTCAAATGAAGAAAGAAAAAGAATGCTTGGCTGTCGTCAATCGTTGCTTACCCTCGCTGTATAAAGTAAAAAGCAACAAAAGTAAGACGAAAGAAAGGATAAAGCTAAAGAAACCATTTCAATCTCTGGTTACAGGTAACTGTGTATTTTTATTTAAGCAAATAGCTTATCACTATGGCATTCATCTGTCATCCTGATGCATGTTGACAAGAAAATTGAAAATATGCAACAGCTGCTGCTTAAGCATAGAAGGTCCCTATTTTAAATCATGGCTCCTTCAACAATTTGGTCAAACATAGAAGTCGATTGCTGAGGATTATTATTATTATGATCATGAAAGAAATTTATTGATTTCGACAAAGTCATAATGGCATAATGATGTTTCTTTAGTTATTTTATATCTTCAAAACTTATCGATTTGATGGACAATGCAAGTTTATAGAATTTTATTAAGTCCAATATCAAATAAATAAGAATATTTTAAAACATTTCCACAAAATATTATGAGAGATTCATTATGAAAATTCTAAAACATAGTGAAGGAACCGTTTCACCAAATCAAATAATGTATATAACCGCCGTTTAAAAACTTTGAAAAGCAATAATATCAAGGGAGAAATATTTCAAAAACATGCAACTCCAAAATAACCGCATATTACAAATAAATAATCACTGAAAAATACGATGACAGAGAGTAATAAAGTTCTCCATTTGTCTAATAGAACTGACTTCAAATTTAGAAGTATCTACCACATCAAGGAAATATGCTTGAATGAGACTATGAAGGACAACATTTATTGACTAAACTATTCATACAAACACTTTCGTACCATAATTAAGTGGCCAAGCGAAAACTCGAACTAAAATAGTAACATTCGTAGCACAGGGGAGTACAAAAGTCGACTACAATGCTATCAAAATAAGAGAAAAAATTCTGAGATCTTCCTGCTGCAGGGATCTTTCTCTTCATTAATATATAGCCAAACCAAAGAAGAATATTTCTAAATTGATCCGACTTGTTTTGTTTAAAAACAAGATTTTTTTTTTCTGTACAGCATACAAACACACAAGAAAAAAAGAACAAAGGTAAACGAATGACCGAGGACAATGGCACCATCTAGATATATAGAACACAATAAAATGAATAGGCCATTAGGAAAGAAAAATAAGAGGAAGAAGAAAAGACAAGTAGAAACTGGCGTGCGTCCAAACACATATACGAATACAAATATGCAGTGTCTCAAAAGTCCGTTTCAGAAAGTAATTTAGGATAACTACGCTTTTGATTGACTGATATCGGTAATATATTTTTTTCCATCATAAATGAGTATACACAGTTTGTATTTTTGTTATTAACCTTCGAAAATAATACGTCAAGCTATTATATGGGTGTGAGCGGGTAAAAAGGCAAGTACACCCATATATTGGCACTCTCATCCACACGAAGACTCGCCCCCTCCCCTCCTCATACCCTGAAATCCACATCGAAACAGGGACACGCACACTGACACCGACCCACATCCACAATTATACAACATGTGCTCACTGCCAAAGTCACACCTTACACCCGTTCAAAGTCAATATGAAATTCGGAGGTACCAAATTTTTCCATCAATACAACTCTTTCGCATGAGTTCCATATTGCAGCCTCATTCGAGTCGTGACTGGCACACTCTTGAAGGCTTGAGGACGTGTACAAGTATGAATGAAGAACGTAGATGTACCGGGGAGTGTGGGTGAGTGAGGGTACGGGTGTCGATGTGAATGTGAGGGAAGGTGGATTGGGTGCTGGTGTAGGTCATGCCTTCTCAATGCCCACACTCAGACCAATACTCATCCTCACCCATACCCATACCCACCCTCACCCATACCCATACCCACCCTCACCCATGCTCACACCCAGTCTCACCCATGCCCACACCCACTCTCACCCGTATTCACCCATACCCATACCCACACCCACTCACACCCATATCCATATCCAACCATACCCACATCCACCCTCACCCATACCCTCGCCCACATCCACATCCACACCCATCCATACCCTAGATGCACGGGAGAGTGTGAGTGTGGATGAGAGTTTGAATCAAAGCATGCTGCTGCAGTCGAAAATCCATTCCACATCTATCTTCCCAATCGTATCTAGCCGGAACCAGAACTGCATTCACATTAATGTGGAAGTAGAGTCATGGGGATTTCTTCGTCAGTAGCTGTATGCCTTCATTCACATTGACACCTACACCCACGCCCGAAATCCACTACGTTGACAGTATTGTGAAACATGATATTTGATCCACACAAACACAAAAAAAACCAACAATTTCAGCCTGTCATTAACGTGTTTCAATGAAAGTGAGGGAAAAAATCCATTTCTCTTTCATCGTCTGGCACTTTCATTTGCGCTCGTTCTCACTTTGTGCATGCTATTCGCTTACAGGCATACTCCATACGCATGTTTTTAAGAAGGAATAAAAGTCAACATACATAGATGTATTTACTTTGTTTCACAACGGGCTGGTAATCAACTGGCAACTTGACGTTACAATATAAATAGAATGTGCACAGTTCTTTGCATCGTCAGTAAGCATCAAGCAGTTTCTCGGTGTGCCGACGTAACAAGCAGCATGTTACTGGTTTCAACGTGATTTCTGTCAATTTGCCATTGGTTCAAACAGCTTTCTTCGTAGTTTGTCAGTGTTTTTAATCTGAAAACCTTTCGACTTTTGAATGCGTCTCACTGAAAAAGTAACTCTACTGTTAATCTTCACCATGAGAGGGTTTTTCAGTTTTCGAGCGGCCTACTCGATTGCCATCAATGTAATTGACGTGTTGAAGTTGGTTTTGTTTGGTAGATGATGACAAACCAAACTCATGTATTCAGTCGATGGTAGTTGTAAACAACGAATCTAAAAGTTGAATATTTTCAAATTCGTAAGTTTACGACCTATTTTGTTTTCTTTTTCTGCGACCATAGAAAGACGAATACGATCATAAGTGCGTATGAATTGACAATGAATTAGGATCAACGAGAAAAACTTATATTTGATTATTCGAGAGAGCGTTGATTTTTATTCTAAGGACACTAAACAATAACAATCGTTTTATTTGATTCCTAGCTGACACTTCGAATGTAATGGTTTGGTATGTTGAAAGCGGTCGAAAATGACAAACTTCAAGTGCTATTTACGCAATATAACACATCGCTGTGAATTGAGAACGAGAATTTTGAAGGCCATTTCATGCTGTGTTGACTTTTGAGACGAATACTATATATACAGTCGTGACCAGAAGTCCCGCAATGTGCCGAACACTGTCGAAATAGGGTTTATTTGTTTGTTTTGAAACTTCTATTATGAGTAAAGCTTGATGAATTCTGATTGCAAGCAAGAGCTCACGCTCTATCCTCTTAGTTAGGATGAGATAGAAAGTCAACATCAAGGAATTTTTCATGTTGTATTATCTCGAGCTAGACAAAAAGATCTAAAGACGTTCCACCTATTATTGAAAAGCTCAGCTCTTGTTTTCTTCCTAGTAGGAGTGGTAAATTAGCATTAGTATTACAAAGATGCTAATGCTTTAAGCATTAGTATTAAAATTAACCCTAATTCTTTAGCATTATTGGCATTAGTATTAAGTAATGCATGAGTGTTAGCATTAAAGGACGGGGGCGCATAAGAACAGGAATCGGCCCACGAACAGATTCACATAAGAAGTTAATTTTCTGATGCAGAATTTTACGGCGAATCTTTTGATGCCAAATTCAATATATTTTCGAAACAATTTGATGGCCTCCGGCCTATACCAATTATATCCTATTTTTATCCAGTGCAG
>CAJNSZ010003618.1:0-10707 GCA_905329745.1 Rotaria sp. Silwood2
GTGGAAGTTGTTGTGGAAGTTGATGTTGTAGTAGTAGCAGTTGTTACCATTCCAATTACAATTGTTATTGTTGTTGAGGTGGATGTTGTGGAAGTTGTTGTAGAAGTTGAGGTGGATATTGTAGAAGTGGTGGTAGAAGTTGAGGTGGATGTTGAGGAAGTTGTTGTAGAAGTTGAGGTGAATGTTGTAGAAGTGGTTGTAGAAGTTGAGGTGGATGTTGTGGAAGTTGTTGTAGAAGTTGAGGTGAATGTTGTAGAAGTGGTTGTAGTAGTTGAGGTGGATGTTGTGGAAGTTGTTGTAGAAGTTGACGTTCGAGCTTCAGTTGTTAGAGGTGCTTCGGTTGAAGCACATTGGCAACTACATGAGGCAGGACATATGAAATCAGTTCTCACTTGACGTCTGTAGCGGCCTTGAAGATTACCGAACGTTTTTTCTAAAAGCAAAGTCTCTATTATGTTCACTAAAAGTGCATTGTTGCAAAACTAAAAGAACAAACATGACAACATACCTTCATCACTTGGATATCCTTCAGCAATACACCAGCTAGAAAAAATCAGAATCCAGAGTAGATAATGATGGTTACCCTATTATAAGTAGAAATCATTAGAAAAAGTTGGTAATTGAAAGATCGTACTGAATCAAATTGGAATAGATTTTTTAGAGATACTAATATATAATACTGTTAGTTTAAGTCATATTAGGAGCTGCTGACATGAAAGCAAAAATAAAATAGAAACCAGAATATCATCAACAAAAGTACAAGTTTATTAATCGTTACTATTATTATTTACGTTGGCAGACTTAGTAGAAAAAGACAAATATCATAGTATCAAATTATTCGAAAAAAAAATTGATAAAAAGGAATATTGACTGTTGTCGTGAGAAAAGAAATGTATATTGATTGGTTTATGAATGTAGCAACAACAACAAATATTGTTTTGGAACATGATTCATGAATTACAGTGCTTGACAAAAGTATTCCCTCCTTGGACCTCAGTAACAGTATCAGCTGTAGATCTGAGAATTAGTATGTATCTATATCTCAGTAAATGCTGGTCGTCGGCTGTCTCCGTACTCTAATTCTAAGAAGTATAGCGAAGTTATAATGCATGAAAATCTTATCCATTCCAAACTCCATAAATCAGAAACAAAATTATTTCTGGAGCTGCGATTAGTTTCATTTTGGCCATCTATGGTAAAAGTTTCACTGAATTTCAACCAACCATCGAGGAACTGAAATCATTTTACGGTCCGTACTGATATATAGAAAAGACAATTTATTCCATTATACACTGCAATAATGCGTAAGAGGTAATAGAAACTCAGTTGAAATTTATGGAAAATGTTTCCTCAAAGCTCTCCATCATGCTCTAAAGTTTTCATCTAAATATATTTTACTGAGTAATTGTCTAATTCGAGTTCGAAAAAAAATGGAAAAAACGGCACTTCCATGTATTTTCAGCAAAAAAGCAAAAGATAAAATTTCATTTATAAATTTATAAAACTTAGAGGACTCGAATCTTAGAATCGTGAGCGATGAATGGATTTATTTTTATTGAAGGCAGTAAATATCCCAGCAAGTTAATGTGATACATGTTTCTCGTCAGTGGAATAATTAATATTTTTTCTTGTTACTTAATTTGATAACGATAATTCGAAAGGGTGTGATTGAGTTTTCGATTGGGAGTGATGGGTTATGGATTGACTGACCGATGGAAAAGTGTCTGGTTCTCAGTAATTTTGTTTTTCTTCTTGATATTTTTGTAAATGTGCACATGGAGATGCAAAAGTGGGGACGCTTCAAAAAGCGGTTAGCGTCGCACATCGCAAGAAGAAAATGAAAGATGTCTTACGTGAGCAAGAGGTAGTATCTGAAATCGATATTTCAATTTTAAAAGAATCCTGACGGGTAGGACCAATCATAAAATGGTACTCAGCGTGCGATATTAGTCTTCAGCGAGACCCCTTGGAGAACAGTATAAAGGAGAAATGTGATTGTCGAGGGCGGGGATGTACAGAAAGCGATGCATCGGTGACGGCTCTTCGGTCGGCGTTTCGCGTCTACACACGGCGACAGAGATGAAAGATCTCTCGGGTATGCAACAGGTAGTTGCTGAAACCGGTATTTCGATTTCGACAACAATTACGAGATACAGAACCAATCGTAGAACGATCCTTATCGGTGGGTGTTAGTCTTCAGCAAGATTCGGTGAAGCACAGTATAAAGGAGAAATGGGAGTGTTGAGAATGACGGTGCACACAAAAAGATGCGCCAGTAGGGTGTGGGTGTGGATGTGGGTCTAAATTTTCTCCTCAGTCATACCCACACCCACTCACAATATTCATCAAAGCTTTTCGCAATTGGCGTCCCTAGATCAGTGCCCTTGAAATTTATAAATTTATCAATGAAATTTAATCTTTTGGCTTTTTGCTTAAAATACATGGAAGTGCCGTTTTTCTGTACTCAAAAAATGAGTACACTCTAGAATCGGTCAGTGTGTCCGGCTGTCCGTCCGGCCGTTTACACGATAACCTTTGAAAGGAGAGTCAGATCATCATGAAATTTTCTACATAGTTTAGTCTTTACAATATCTCGGTCGAGTTCGAAGATGAGAAGGATGGGCCAAGCCGTTTCTGAGTTATTGCAAAAATACTCATTTTTCCCTATGGTTTCCTATGGGAAAATCGACTCATCGTCACTTTCGTAAGACTATTCCTAACATAGTGAAGTAAAACCTCAACTATTATATACCATTCGATAGAGAATTTCAAGAGCTACAAAATTGTATGTACAACATCAAGAAACAAGAAGACTAACTCACCTATTGGCAAGATAAATAAGCGGGAATCGGTTCGGTTTTGTGCACACTCCAATCGATCCTCAATTAGAACTCTATCTTCCGATCATAGAAGTGATAATCGAAGGTTTTCTAGTATGGAGAACTCGAATCTGTACTCCACTTGCCTTAAAGGCCGATTGGTTGAGCATTGACCAATAGAGATCAAGTTATAGGAAAAACAACTCTCTGAGATTAAGTTAAGCCGAAGAGTTCAAATTCGAGCTGTATATGCTCCCAAGCCCTATTGGTTGAGCAGTAGACAATGGAATTCAAGGGTTTATAGAAAAGGTTTGCCAGGCAAAT
Organism: Rotaria sp. Silwood2; assembly: GCA_905329745.1. Classification (NCBI taxonomy): domain Eukaryota; kingdom Metazoa; phylum Rotifera; class Eurotatoria; order Philodinida; family Philodinidae; genus Rotaria; species Rotaria sp. Silwood2. Next base: position 3,144 of record CAJNSZ010003618.1, read on the forward strand.
TTTTATACCCAGATATTCTAGGATGACCGATTTGTCTCATTCACTTTTTGAAGTACACATAACTCTCAGATTTAAATCCGAAGTTTCTGCATTTATTTACATTTATTTTCGAACTCGAATTAGAGATTTACTCGGTAAAATATATTTAGATGAAAATTTTAGAGCATAATGGAGAGTTCTGAGGAAACATTTTCCATAAATTTCAACTGAGTTTCTATTACCTCTTAAGCATTTTTGGAGTGTATAATGGAATAAATTGTCTTTTCTATATATCAGTACTGACGGTAAAATGATTTCAGTTCCTCGATGGTTGGTTGAAATCCAGTGAAATTTTTACCATAGATGGCCCAAATGGAAAGCTACAAAATGAAACTAATCGCAGCTCTAGAAATAATTTTGTTTCTGATTTATGGAGTTTGGAATGGATAAGATTTTCATGCATTATAACTTCGCTATACTTCTTAGAATTAGAGTGCGGAGACAGCCGACGACAAGTATTTACTGAGATATAGATACATACTAATTCTCAGACTACAGCTGATACTGTTACTGAGGTCCGAGGAGGGAACACTTTTCTCAAGTACTGTAGTTGTAAAGAAAAAAGTATTTAATGTATAAGAGTTCAAAGGACTGGTTTCTTTGTGCGGAATTTATATTGTACATTATATGATTGACAGAAGAAAAAAACTGAACTAAAATAATTACATATGTCTTCAGACTATGTGAAGATTTTATGAAATAAACTCTTTGAACATATTACATAGTCCACTTATTAGTAATTTAGTCATTTTTTTGATTACTTACTTGATACCAAAAAAAAAATACCTCCTGAGTCGCACTTGAAGAGTACGATATCCATTGAGCTACTGTGACAAGTTTTCAACGTCCTCTATTTTCTAATTTCATCGCATGTGATGAACAACGTACTAATAAATTCATGATTTAGTCTTCGAAAGGAAAGACAATAAACTAATAAATCCAAATATGTATGTTTAAACCTGTTTTTAGAAAATCTCGAACTCAGACATCAGAGAAGGAATTATTTACAGTTTCAAAATAGATAAACTATAATGCAAAAACAAACAATATGTAATGAAGAGGAAATCAGAACTTACTCTATAGATACTAAGCTGATTTATTAATAGCATTAAAATGTTGTCAATGCCGCATTCGAAAAAAATCTTTCTTCACAGTTTATTCTCGTACGTATTGAAATTCTCTTAATATATATACCATGTATTGATGTTCTTCTTAATTAAACACATAAAAACCAGTGATCGCTCGATGTGCAGTGAAAAATATGATGAGTTTTTTCTCTTAAAGGCTTCCAAACTTGCATAGAAGCCGAACATACTTACTTTTTCAAACATGCAAAGCAAAGCTTTTTTTCTTTTTCTTTATTAAATTACTTTTCTCTTTAAATTTGTATTCAATATGAAGTTAGTAACAAAAAAATAGCAGCAACTGAATTTAAGTTTGTCAATCCTTCTGCTTATAGAGTACGCAAATCAAATTCTGCCGGAAAAAAATTTACCTTTAGAAAAATGTTTATAACTGACCGATTCAGTGTCATACAGAAGTATTTTTTTTCTTTCCGGAATAGGGCAAATATTTCTTTATTGGTTGGTATATAAATAACTAGAAAATCATTAGCAAGCGCTGTGTAGTAAGATTGACAATGACGCAGGGGTCAATTTTAGCCGAAAATTCTTATGTTCTTTATTCTGCCGGCCAATGTATTTTGTCTTCCCAATTCTGCCATTTACATGTAAAATTCCAATCGATTCCAGAAAAAGCTGAATTTTTTTTATAAAAATGACCTTCAATCCGGATTAAAAAAAACACATCATTCGATTAGCCGCACTGTGGTGCATTGAATTATATTGTTTTCAAAAATAAACGGATTCATCTACCTCGCCATTTTCCACTCACAAAACTAAAATGCGGGTGTGGGTGTGGGTGTGTGGGTGTGGGTGGTTGTGAGTGTGGATGTGGGTGTGGGTGTGGGTGAGGTGGGTGTGCGGTGTGGGTGTGGTTGTGGGTGTGTATGTGGGTGTGTGGGTGTGGGGAGTGGATGTGGATCTGGACTACAAAAATTAAGAACACAGACCCTTAGCCAGTCACCGTGACACCCACATCCACACCCACATCCCCTACTCACACCCACACCCACACCCACACCCACATCCCACACCCACACCCACATTCCATACCCACACCCACATCCCACACCCACACCCACATTCCATACCCACACCCACATCCCACACCCACACCCTTAGATTCATAAGTTTCGAATAATTTTCAATGATTTCTGAGACTTCAATCACAAATTAAAATTTTTTAAGGACAATCACTTTCTCTACAGGTGTTGCTCATATTTGTGGAACGCTCTTCGCTAGAAATAATACTTTCATCGCCTTCTCCCTCTTCCCCGCAAAAATAAAACAAATATTCTACACGCTCCGATAATGAGAGTGGGAAAATAATCCAAAATGAATCAACCTTGTGCTGTAACGTCAATAAACTTGAAATAACAGTCTAATAATAAAATTAAACAAAACCTTAACATGTCTTGCCATACTCTCTTTTTCTACCGCCACCAGAGCAACCGAAAAGCATCAACGGGCCTGCTTTTTTTCTCGAAACACCGTCAAATCCAAAATTAATGTTGATTTAGCACCTTACAAATCTAAATATTCAGAATCCTTCAAAATGAACGGGCTCCTTTGAAAATAATGTGGGAGAGGAAAAAAAGAAAGAAAGTTCTGTACAAACGTATGTTATTCAGCATCAAGAAAAAAACTAATCATGCGATTTGAAACAGTTTTGATTTTCATTATTGTCTTATCATGTCTACAAGGTTAACTGATTTATTTTTTTAATTTTTTTTATTAATGCCTGATATACACAATTTTTAGTTCAAGTAACAAAACAAGATGAATACTACTGTACTGAAGATGATTACATTATTAGAATGTTAGATTCTTCTTCGCCTCACTCTGCATCACAACCAGACACAAACTGTACTTTACAACGATGTGATGTGAATTGGAATAATAGTAATCTTTGTCGTGCAGAATCAATAGCTTGTTTTGATTATGTTACACAAAACAACACTCATTACTGTGCACCTGGTGTATTATGTTCTGTGCTGGAACCATGTAACGGCTTTACTTGTGCATCAAATACTGCTGTATGTGTAGTTAACACATGCTGTTCACCACAAGCAGTATGCTTACCAGTATCATTAATGAATTTTTGTAGTCCAGGTAAATACAAAGAGACTAACACGATACTATATGTTGACTATATTAGTATAAAAAGAGCCGACCACGACATACAGTTTAAAGGATCTTAACATTTAACATATCATTAGAAATCAACGCTGTAAAATTAATATCAGAGATGGAACCAGTACCGGTTACTGACCGGTCCGGTCCGGTTCTGTACCGGTAAGGATTTCAGACCGGCCGGTCTATCTTTTTCCCCTGTTTTATTGCATAAACTAGCTCAGAACTACGGAATCTTAATGCTATCCTGTGCAGAATTCGTATAAAAATTTCGGTGACAGTAGATTTCATGAACTATCACTACGCAAAAGATAGATTTTGTTTTGATGAAAACTGTGTATCGATCGGTCGATTACCGGTAGACCGGCAGGTCCAGTCTGGTCTGACCGGTTTGAACTGGTACCGGTCGTCAAAAATCTAGACCGACTGCACCTCTGATTAATATTATGATTATTCATATAATATTCTTTGATACTTTTCATTTCAACTACTTTATTCCTCTGAAGTTCAATCGAGTGAAATGAGTGACATTTCCAACACTCAAAAATGACACGTCATGATACAGAATCGATGAACTTCATTAAAGGACGGTTAACCATTATGTAGAGACATAACATGTCGGAAGGTGTTAATATTTATCTTCTTTTGCTCCAAACACGTATTTCCCAGATAGTTTTTTTTAGTCCCACCCGCATGTGGCAACCAAGTTTTATAAGCAGGCCAGTTAAAAGAATTTGTATGCTTGATGTTGGGAAGCTCAAAAAGTTATTTATCATAGTTGGTTCTTTTTAATTATTTCAGCCACTTTTTAAAGTCTCCTAGTTGGTGAAAAGAAGGTAAATAAATGAAGAACAGTATAACATTTTTCTAACGCTAACACGTCTCAGCTCTAAATCCAGTGAAGACATATTTTCCGTCAAAATATCTTTAGAATCTTTGCTGTATCTGTTCAAAGTTCGCCTAGGAATCCGTTTGAAGTTGGCAGTTTCATGTTCATCAAATTCCCTATGGTTTGTTATCTTTTTAGTAACTATATGGGTTCTATATGGTGAACATCAAGAGAAACTTGAAAAGTCATGATTGAAATTTATCATGGGTCTTCGCTGGAAAGAAAAAAAAATTTCAAAATCCAGTCGTAAAATTCTTTGCAGAATTATCTGACAAGTCGACTTACGTAAAGAAACCGGTCGCAGCAAGTAAGAAGAGGCCTGTGAAAAGTTTGAAACAACACTCGTTGAGGGTTTCTCGAGATTTTCTTGTAAAAATACTAGCTGGGCAACGGGTGTTCAGCAAAGTCGTTGATAACATATTCTGATTCATCATTTTACACTATGTTTGCACCGGTTCCGGTTTTAGAACCGAAATCGATGGAACCGGTTGGAGCCGGAACCGATAAAAACCGGAACCGTGCATTCCTGTTTTATGCTGAGCAAGAATATGTTCTTTTGAAGTCGATTTGATCATATTTTTGGTCCCGAAAACGGGACTTCACGAAAAGTCGTTGAAAAAAGTTTATCAGAAGCCGAAAGTTATTTGGCATTTTGCGTCCAAAGAAGGGTGTAGAAAAATTAAAAATCAGATATTCATGATTATTATCATCTGCTCTATTGATTACTGCACTCTAAAAAAAAAACAAGGTTTTTTACCGAACCCCCGAAAAAGGCTCCGTAGATTTGAAAAAGCTTGCAAATGCATTCAAATGCTCAAAAAACGATTTTTCAGTTCTACGAAACCTTTAAAGGTTCTTCCCCTGGGCACACGGGAAGAACCTTTTTCCTGCGAAACCTTTTTTAAGTTCCGTACAGTAACAAAAGGTTTTCTAAAACAAAATACGAAACCTTGAAAGTTTCGTATTAATTTATACTGGTTCAGTGCGAAACCATTAGTGTTTAGTAAAAAGCCGCTTGAATTTAATACGAAACCTTAAAGGTTTCGTATTTTGTTTTAGAAAACCTTTTTTTACTGTACGGAACTTAAAAAAGGTTTCGCAGGAAAAAGGTTCTTCCCATGTGCCCAGGGAAGAACCTTTAAAGGTTTCGTAGAACTGAAAAATCGTTTTTTGAGCATTTGAATGCATTTGCAAGCTTTTTCAAATCTACGGAACCTTTTTCGGGGGTTCGGTAAAAATCTTTTTTTTTAGAGTGTGCATTACAAATTTTAAAACAAATTTTCCTTCATTTTTACGTCAGTTGCACCTTACTTACCAAATGNAAAACTTAGAGGACTCGAATCTTAGAATCGTGAGCGATGAATGGATTTATTTTTATTGAAGGCAGTAAATATCCCAGCAAGTTAATGTGATACATGTTTCTCGTCAGTGGAATAATTAATATTTTTTCTTGTTACTTAATTTGATAACGATAATTCGAAAGGGTGTGATTGAGTTTTCGATTGGGAGTGATGGGTTATGGATTGACTGATCGATGGAAAAGTGTCTGGTTCTCAGTAATTTTGTTTTTCTTCTTGATATTTTTGTAAATGTGCACATGAAGATGCAAAAATGAAGACGGTTTAAAAAGCGGTTAGCGTCGCACATCGCAAGAAGAAAATGAAAGATGTCTTATGTGCGCAAGAGGTAGTGTCTAGAATCGATATTTCAATTTTAAAAGAATCCTGACGGGTAGGACCAATCATAAACTGGTGCTCAGCGTGCGATATTAGTCTTCAGCGAGACCCCTTGGAGAACAGTATAAAGGAGAGATGTGATTGTCCAGGGCGGGGATGTACAGAAAGCGATGCATCAGTGACGGCTCTTCGGTCGGCGTTTCGCGTCTCCACACGGCGACAGAGATGAAAGATCTCTCGGGTAAGCAACAGGTAGTTGCTGAAACCGCTATTTCGATTTCGACAACAGTTACGAGATACAGAACCAATCGTAGAACGATCCTTATCGGTGGGTGTTAGTCTTCAGCGAGATTCGGTGAAGCACAGTATAAAGGAGAAATAGGAGTGTTGAGAATGACGGTGCACGCAAAAAGATGCGCCAGTAGGGTGTGGGTGTGAATGTGGGTCTAAATTTTCTCCTCAGTCATACCCACACCCACTCACAATATTCATCAAACCTTTTCGCAATTGGCGTCCCTAGATCAGTGCCCTTGAAATTTATAAATTTATAAATGAAATTTACTCTTTTGCCTTTTTCTTTAAAATACATGGAAGTGCCGTTTTTGTGTACTCAAAAAATGAGTACACTCTAGAATCGGTCAGTGTGTCCGGCCGTCCGTCCGGCCATTTACACGATAACTTTCGAAAGGAGAGTCAGATCATGATGAAATTTTCTACATAGTTTAGTCTTCACAATATCTCGGTCGAGTTCGAAGATGTGAAGGATGGGCCAAGCCGTTTCTGAGTTATTGCAAAAATACTCATTTTTCCCTATGGCTTCCTATTGGAAAATCGACCCATCGCCACTTTCTTAAGACTTTTCCTAACATAGTGAAGTAAAACCCCAACTATTATATACTATTCGATAGAGAATTTCAAGAGCTACAAAATGGTACATAAAACATCAAGAAACAAGAAGACTAACTCACCTATTGGCAAGATAAATAAGCGGGAATCGGTTCGGTTTTTGTGCACACTCCAATCGATCCTCAATTAGAACTCGATCTTCCGATCATAGAGGTGATAATCGAAGGTTTTCTAGTATGGAGAACTCGAATCTGTACTCCACTTGCCTTAAAGGCCCATTGGTTGAGCATTGACCAATTGAAATCAAGTTATTGGAAAAACAACTTTATGAGACTAAGTTAAGCCGCTGAAGAGTTCAAATTCGAGCTGTATATGCTCCCAAGCCCTATTGGTTAAGCAGTAGCCAATGGAATTCAAGGGTATATAGGAAAGGTTTGCCAGGCAAATTTTTATACCCAGACATTCTAGAATGACCGATTTGTCTGATTCACTTTTTGAAGTACACATAACTCTCGGATTTAAATCCGAAGTTTCTGCATTTATTTCCATTTATTTTCGAACTCGAATTAGACATTTACTCGGTAAAATATATTTAGATGAAAATTTTAGAGCATACTGGAGAGCTCTGAGGAAACATTTTCCAAAAATTTCAACTGAGTTTCTATTACCTCTTACGCATTTTTGCAGTGTATAATGGAATAAATTGTCTTTTCTATATATCAGTACTGACGGTAAAATTATTTCAGTTCCTCGATGGTTGGTTGAAATTCAGTGAAACTTTTACCATAGATGGCCAAAATGAAACTAATCGCAGCTCCAGAAATAATTTTGTTTCTGATTTATGGAGTTTGGAATGGATA
>CAJNSZ010003619.1:0-10704 GCA_905329745.1 Rotaria sp. Silwood2
TTTTGCCTCTGTGAAACAAAGCTTAATATTAATGATTTTTAAAAGAATATAAAATAAGTCCATCTCAGTCAACATTAATTGTTGGTTATCAATATTTTTCCGAACATTACAATAAAAAGCTAACATTGATAATGTTATGAACACTCAGAAGTATAAAAAGTTATGAAATCTTATGATTTAAGCAACGATTAGCTTGAATCTCTTCTCTTCATATACTAAAATGGATACATACTAATTAGGCAAACAAAATTTATTGAAAATTCTTAAATCAGATGAAGAATGCACTTTAAAAAAAGAAAACATGTTCAAAGATTCTGTTTATTTGTTAGTTGATTATCTTTCCTGATGTTACGCAGTGAATACCAAAATTCGATGTGAAAATTGTTAACCAGTACAGTAAAACAAAAATTTAAAACCAGTTTCATATCATAAACATAATTTCTGCTTTTTTTCTGTTTTTTTCTGATAAAATTTCTGTTATTTTCTGCTTTTCAGACTTCAAAAGGTGGCAACACTGAGTGTAAAACTCATAAATCAATGAAAGGAAATGCTAGAGATCTGAAATTCTCTGTGATTGCAGATTACTGAGAGACTAATAGGACTTAAAGAATTGTTCACATCCATCAACAAGAAAAGAAGTTAGTAGCCAAATATCGTACAAACTTCAATCGTACCAAAAAGTAGCAATTCATTAATTGGTATTAAAAATTTATTACGAATTGAATGGTGAAAAAAGTACTGCACTTCATTTTTTGTATTCATGAAAATTGGTCAATGAGAAAAATAGTCAAGAAATATATTTATAAAAGAATAAAAGTTTTTTTTAACAAAAGTTTTCAGCTGTATGAAAAAATAATATGTTATCAGTTGGACTTCATGTTTAACGTGTTCGTTTTTAAGTAAATTGTCAACCCAGCTGAGATAAATAATCTTTCCATCGAAGCAGTAGTCGCTGGTATGTCAATTTACTCTTCAGATTACTATTGATAATAATGGAAAATCACAACGGATCTCCCTAATACGCCAGAATTTCATTGGGTCACAATTAATGAGATAACTTAGGTGTACTGCAGGACACAGGTCGTATGACGTTCTCTGATCACGACTCAAGTCAGTCAGCTGTTCTTAGCTTCAAAATTCGACAGTATTCGGAATAGTTTCCTTATATGGTGACGGATGATTCATTCTTAAAGTTAACATTAATATTTTAGATGTTATATCCATATATATTGTAATTATTGTCTTGTGTGACATAAATTTGCTTGTGATGAACTGTAAAATATCTCGAACACTCTTTTGACATAGTTTATAGATTATGAAAAATGTTTTTTTTCATCTACTTTTAATATTAGTAACCTGCTACAAGCATATTGATAAGAGTATACTATGCAAGGATTAATATTAAGCTTTGTTTCACAGAGGCAAAACGACTGAGAAAAATATTTATTTGTATCTTTGTCTAACAGATTTGTTTAATAATTTAATTGAGAAGAAAATCGATCTCGCAATATATTACAAATGCAAATTAAAAACAAACAAGCCGCGTTCGATATAATGTCATTCGTCTAGGATTTAGTTTTTCAAATTTTATTCTATAAGTTACAAAACAAAAAAAAAACACTTTATGAACTTTTAGAATGTTCAATATGTATTGATTATCCTTTTTTGTTTTCAAAGAAGAATGACCTTATTAAAAAGAACATTGCTACAAATAAAATAGAATTTGGTTTTGACAGTTGTAACAGATGGGTTATATATTAAATTTTTTTGGGGTCATGTAGTCATGGGCGTCCTATTTTGCTTATCCTACCATTTTAATGTAAATTAGCCTAGACTTCAAGCTAAGAAGTGATAATTAGAATGTCATTTCACCAGGAGCATAATATACATAAAAGATTACTTTATGTCGCTAGTAAAAAATTCACGAAGAGAAATCTTCACTCATTTAATAGTTAACTAAGACTTTGTAAACTTAGTTTGCTCATATATTTAAACAGAAAAAGTATAGAAGCATTCATATCTTGATACATTGTTAATAATGAGTGCAAGTTCAATGACTGCTTTTACTCTTCAATTCATTCGAATTACACCAATTCCTGTAGTGGTTTTTGGCTGTATCGGAAATATTCTCAATATTTTAGTTTTTATGCGTCCTAGATTAATTAAGAATCCTTGTTCAACTTATTTGATATGTTCATCAATAGCCAATTTGAATGTTCTCATTTTTGGTTTAGTAACACGTTTTCTTTCTGATGGTTTAGGTATTGATATTGTTTCAGCAAATTTAGGATTTTGTCGTTTTCGTTATTTTATTCTTTATTGTTCAATGGTTCTTTCATCTTGGTTTACTATATTAGCTGGTATTGATCGTTATTGGCTTAGTTCTCGAAATGCTCAACGTCGTCGATTAAGTAATTTGAAATATGCACGTTATTTAGTTGTTTTAACAACATTAATTGGTTCAGCTCTATATTGTCATGTATTTGTCATGTTTACTATTGAACAACTTAGCTCTGGTCCATATTGTTATGCTCAAATAGGAACTTATCGAATCTTTTATGATATGTTTTATGTAACTACATTTGCTTTTATACCACCTATAGTAATGATTATTGTTGGATTAGCAACTGTTTATCAGATTCATCGAAGTCGTTTACATGTTCGTCCATTAACAATGAATAATAATACAAATGCTAGTCAATTAAGAAAACGAGATCGACAATTGTTAAAAATGACACTTGTACAATTTATTTTTATTATTGCAGTTACAACACCTGTTGCTGTTCAAAAATTTTATGCTACATTCACACAAAATGTAATCAAAAGTCCTTTTCAATTAGCAGTTGAAAGCTTTATTGCACAATTAATGAGAATGTTAGTCTTTGTTAATAGTAGCACAAGTTTTTATGTGTAAGTAGAGATGTTTTTGTGGTATGTGAAAAGTATATTTTTATTTTCAGATTTTTTGCTACTGGCCGTGGATTTCGTTATGAATTCGATCACTTTATAGTCAAAATCATTGGATACTTATTTGGTAAAAATACTCGGTTTTATAGACGAGTTCAATTCTTCTTCGGAGTCTCGTCAGTAAATCAACTACGTAGCATGAATCAACTAACAACTATGCTTAACAACGATCAAAGTGTCAAAAATTAGAAGGCTATATTTAAAAATTTTCATAGACAATTTACATTGTAATTATTTCGGTACTATATCTTTGATATTGTAACGTACTGCTTATGTTTTTTTTTTGTTCGTTTCATTGAAATACATATTTCCTATAATAAATATCTTAAAATAAATATAAAAGATCACGTGATAAGCTGCATCTAATGGCGTTCGAACGAACTTTCTAACTCTCAAAATGTTCGCGATAATTGAAAACGTTTGTCAAAAATGTAACAGCGTTACATTTGGACAAGCCGAGTAGCGTCTTCTATCTTTTTTTTAAATATTGGTTTAGCTTATTCGTCTAGGTTAAAGTTTTTATAAAAAAAAAGCTTTCATTTGTCTATTATAGATTTCTCTGCTATTTTTGCGCATGGCCCAATTTTTATATTGATTGATTTTTGCGTCGACTATTTTTCACTTTTCCAATTTTCTTGCTTGTTTTCTTAATGAGTCATTGTATGTGAGGAATAAGCAGTACTATACTTTGACGATTAAATCTTTTAATTTTTTTCTGTCTCTCAATAATATTCAGATAAATTTTGTCGTTATGTTATTATTTATTCAAGCAAAAATAACTGATTGTATTCTCAGAGTGCGGAAAACATTCAGATTTTCTCAACTAAGAAAGAAATTAAAATTTATTTTTCACTTTCGGTTTATTAACAAGAGAATATATCGATTATTTCAAATAAAAATACAAATTATTCAATTATAAATAAATAAAGTTATTGGATATTTTTTTATGTACATTTTTGTGGCCCAAGAAAATCCATATTGTAATAACTTGCTCCACCCGACGATGCACGACGGAAAAAATTTCGAAGTGGACCAAGAAAACTAGACGAGGGATTGGAGATTGATTGCGGTTTTTTAAACTCGAATACGTTAACCAGTTCAAGTGTATTTCGAGTGAGTACAGTTGATGAACGTCGTCGATGTGATTTATCAACTACCTGTACAATAATGTTAAAATAAAGTGAATCAATTTTCTTGGTGACCGAATCTAATTCAAATTTAACATAATCTAGTTGAATTTCATCATCCAGACCTATCCTTGAAATAAATGCATCAAGTTCAGCAAGACGTTTAAGATTAGTTCCTTTGAATTGGTCGAGAGAAGTACGTAGTTCATTGGCTAAATGACTGACTTCTGTTTGTTTACGTTTCTCCATTTCATTAAGTACTTGTTCCATTTGACGTGACGAAGATGCATCAAAACTTTGCCGCCATTTACGTACTTCATTAGAAGCTTTTTCTTCTATTGAATCAACTTCTAGTTGACATAGTTTCGAACGCAACGCGTTTAATTCTTCTCGATACGATTCAATAACTTGTTTTTGGTCCATTACTTTCACTGTTTTGCTTACTTTTGTTTTTTACAACTGAAAGGCAAAAAACGCACGTACAACGACAGTCAGGTAAAAGAAAATAGGCAATTACAACACGTGACCATGCGAGAATGAGAATAGCGCAGCTATTTAGCTGTTTCATAAACATAGTGTGGTATAAACAATACACAGGTACATTGATTCTATCGAAATTAAAAATTTTGTATTCAGACAGCACAATAAAATGTGCAAAATCAGCTCTACAAGACAATCATTTGTGATAAAATGATGAATGGTAAAATTTCTGTGGAAGATATATGTACTTATCCAAGGACGAACTTTTTTTTTTTTTATCTTGGCAACCTTGATGAAAGCCCGTGTAGGACTCAAACAAAAAATGTTTTCACTGTATGGAAACCCGTCCAATTGAGAAAAAGTTCTAGATTAATACTAATAGAAATCAATTTGAAAAGAACTCAATATTTCATTAGCTTGAATCTTCATATATTGATTCCAACGACACAAAATAAGCATCATAATATTTTAACTTGTCTACGAAAATATCAATTATTATCATGAACAATACTTGAAAAATTTGCTACTTGATTATATGTTACTCGACTCGTGACAATACTTATGTCATGTGTAAAACAACTTTAAAGGTTTATGCCAGTAAACTTTCTATTTTAGTTATTATACTATATTTGTTTCAGAAAAGTCCTAAGATTTAGGAAAACGACGTGAACGACCGAAAAAACGAGAAGAGCTTTATTTCGACAATTTCATTTCTTTTATGTACATATAAAATGGATGGTGATAATTAAACAGGACGATATTATTTTCTTTGTTGAGCCATTTTGAAACGCTTTCAGAAAGCCATTCGATAAAAAATTTTTCGTTCTACACAATTTTTTCGTTTGTTTTTCAATTAAATATTTCTTGTTGAAGCAAAATTTATAATACGAACGTATGTTCAAACATCTAACGATGATTTTCGATTTTGTACCTTCCACTTCTATGACCTTTTTAAAGTACCTAATACTATCGTTCATGTAAATAAAACTTACTGATAATATTTCTATGCTTGCCAGAATATCATATTTTCAAAAGGGAGACTTAGTGTATAAAACAGTCATTCATGCGCGCTGTAGGATGAAGAATTTAATTTTGAACAAAATTTTATAACTGTTAACTTGAAGTGTACAACCGATTAAATTGTAAGAAGCAATCATATAATCCTATCAGACAAGGCTTTTGTCCAAGATTTTGTCTTGATGATTGTTGCTGCAAATATTTCTTTTGAAATTATTGAACATCTATCAAAAGATACAGAATTTTGTGAAGAATTTGGCGACATACTTGCCATTTGACCTGCTATAAACTTTTTTTCTATCTTGAGTCAGTTATTCTTTTTCCAATCTTCTAAATAAACTAGATGTTATAAAGGGTGTCTCATAATTTGTGGGTCTCAACGAGAATTAGTTTATATTTAATTAAGCTTGTCTCTTTAATAATAGTAATATAAACAGAAGAGACGTGATAGTTAGAGTGTGGGTAGACGTGAATCAGAGCTACCATCAAACCACTTTTTTCTGATCTGACCTGGCTCAGAATGTCTCCCCGTCAAGCTAAGCCTATTGATATTTTTGATTTTACAAACTAGTGCGCGACAAAAGTTTCGCCCACATACATTGAAATGAATTTTTATATTATTTTGATGCATGAGAATAGAATGCAACACATAATGGTTTTCTGACTGTTTGCTTCTTCTTTGAGTAAAGTAAAACTATGTGAATATATCCATTTTTTGGATGATTTGTTGAGCGATGAGATGGGTAGTATAAAATGAGACAGACATTTCGATCTGATGGAATTCTAGTGAACGAATTACAATATGAAATTTCATTCTCACTGTTCTTGATATTGCCCGTTGACAGAGCAAAGCCGAAACTCTTCTCTCTGAATGGTCAAAAGTTATAAATTCGAACTCACTTCACATGATCCATCTGATTTCTCAACAAGTCATCCAAAAATGGATGTATTCACATAGTTTTGCTTTGCTCAAAGACGAAGCAAACAGTTAGAAAACCACTGTCTTGCGTACATGTCTTGAACCCTTCTGCATATATATATCTGTTGCATTCTATTCTCATGCGTCAAAATAATATAAAAATTTCATTTCAATGTGGGTGAAACTTTTGTTGCGCACTAATTAATTTGCCTGAGAGTTTGTATTCATTCCGCAATACTTTCCAAAGCGTCAATTTGTTCTGCTCATATAACGGGCATGTTTATTGACTCAAACATCCTATTCATTGTTATTAATCAATGTCGGGTATAGAGACCGAATCGAATAAGACGATCTTTATTCAGATTCGATCCAGTTTTTCAATATCTTCAATCGATTTGACTCACACTGTTGCAGAAAAAAGATACGATTGTTTTAGCACACATTACATGCTACTAATATTCTAATATTCTTTTTCGAGCAAACTACTTATTTTTATCTTTCAATATTCCATTAACTTTTTCTATATTTGATTCATTGACAGATATTGAAAGATCATTTAGTTTTTTGCAAATAAAATATAAAATAGAAAGTAGATGTTATAAAATAAAATGACTTATAAAAGTTCGATATTGATGAACCCGAGGATAAGGATATAATTGATGCTTGAAAGATATGAATTTCACCGACAGAGTGCATCTTTCAAAGTGGGACGTGCGAAAACTGATTGCTACGAAGATTAGTCATGATAGTTTGTTTCAGTAAAACACTTTATTTGAATGGATTAGTTAACAATATACGAGAAAAATAATGAGCAGAAATCACTCAACAAGCTCGATATTATTACAAATATGCTTTGTTTTTTTGATATGCATATATCGTTAAAAATTAAGATATGTTTTTAGTATAAAACTTACCATAATCATAAATTATTATGGGGTTGTAAAGAAATAGTCATCGAAAAAGTGGCGAACTTATCAAACAATCTTTAAATTATAGTATAACGTCACCTAAATTTCGAAACTTTTGTGTTCCATCATCACATTCTTACTCATTTTTGACATTTATTTAAATGTGATTTACTTTTCATCGTTTTTGTGACATATTTAAAACAAGTTTCAAGCCAAATTGCACATAGACTTGTAGAGAATTTCACACTGAATCTTTTGGTTAAAATATGTATGTTGAGTAAGTCGACAAACGAGAAGAAAATTTGAAAATACCAACATTATAATCCTTTCTGGTCAACGATTATTTTCAAAATTAATTCCTAAATTTATTGTAAATTTTATTTTACTTATATTTTCATAACACCAATAAATAGACAGCTAAAATTCTAGTATAGAGTAGATCTAGACATTTAGTATGTATACTGTGAATATCAACCTCTTCTACTATTGAAACATATCAGAAAAGAATATTGTTCAAGAGAATCAAAACTTATTCTAGACCTTTTATTTCCAGCAAAGATATCAACCTATGTATATTTTTCTTCATAATAGAAAATATCAATTTGATAAGTTCCTTTTTTAAGTGTTTAAAGAAGTTGAACTTTTATTGTTAGAAAAGTCAATGCAATCCAAGTATTTATATTTAGAAGGTAAAAGTAAATTATCATCTGATTGTTAAAAAAACAAAAGAAAAACCTTAATCTATAATATATTATTACAACACACATTATGTCATAACCGCTACTTTATTATGTATTTATTCATGAAACAAAATTTTCGTATAACTTTACTGTATGTTGCGTGTGTTTCTTTCTTTAGAATTATTGATTTCAATATCTTCTATTCGATAGATAGATGGTTTATTTATTTTGATTTCCAAAAGAAAAATATTTTCTTTTCATTCATTCAATGAAATACGAAACAATTAACATTTGTTAGTTCTCGTCTAATTAAAAGCATCATTTTTGACATTCATTAGACTTTTTTTGTCTTGTTTCAAGTTTCGACTTTTTATCATACTCATGTTTGTAATCATTATTACTGATTTTACCAGTTGACGGTATTTATGATTACGGTAGCTATGTCAAACAGCAATATACAGGAAAACTAATCATTATTGCCTTTTATTTGATAGAATCTAATATTTCAATTTCTTCATCAATTGAAATTGAAGATGAAATACTCGTTTTCAACGAGACAAAAAAACATTGAATATTTTATTCAATACATGGTAAAATTACCATGTCACTTTTGCCATCTACTTTATTATTGGATTTCAGATAATTTTGATCAATAGTATCAAACGAGTCAAAATCCCTTATCATCAATTCTCGCTATTCAACATGTTTAAAACGACATGTATCACAAATAGCATCATGGGTTGTGATCCTTTTATATTATTCGATCGATATAAAAGTTTTTAGAAGATTTGTAAATCAGAAATATACTATTGATTCTCAAATAGTTTGCTAAAGAATAACACATTTCGAATGATTTGTAAGCGGCATTTTGATATCACATAGCTTGAAAATCTTTAACAACATGAATAATCTATTTTGTAAGTAAACTAACAAAATTAGCTTTTCTCTAATTTCAATATGTAACTGGTCGTTTATGATGTTATACTTAGTTTGAGAGTACACTGTCGACTATAGTCAATATCCGAAAAGACATATCTTAGCAGACAATCACGTGTCAATGAAAGAAATATATCTCTCGAAGTCGGCATTTATAGTGCACCACAAAAAATCCTATACAGATAATATGCATCTATCTAACAACTTGTTAGAGAACTGCTGTTGAACAATTATATATAAAAGAAATTGTTTATCAAGTGCAAACATGTTATTATTTGTATTAAAAAACCAGACAAATTTTTCTTTCTTTATAAGTACTAAATCTAATGTTTTACATTTTTGATCTAGTGGTTTACTTTTTTAAAATCCTAAAAATTAATGAATTTGTAGAGTTTGAAAAAATCTATAGAATGGTGTATAAGAGAAATGTTGAACAAATAGCTTTTGTGAAAAATCAAGTTTATTATTATTAATGATATATGACATACATGCAAAATATAAGGCCATTTTTGTAAGAAATACAGAATCCATAACTGACCTAGCAAAATCAATTCATGTTCTAAGTGAATTATTTTAATAGGAAAATCTAGTGTGAAGAAAAATCTATCGAAATAACTTTGAATTACTCTACATTTTTAATATTTTCTTTTCCAACGATGATTTTCATAGTTCGAAAGTGTTATTCACTAACGAGAAAACTTCTTCAGATACTTCCTTCTGATTTCAATGAATTTTTTGCCTATAGATACTACATAGTGTTCTAATGAAAAATTAGAGGAATTAGGTTGCTATTGATATTTGACTAAGCTATCGAATTTTGAATATACCTATTTTCTAGACACTTATGTAGGACTTCAGGTTATCGGAAACTCGTATTATCAAACTTTGCCCATACAGAAAACTCAAACGAAGTAGCTTCCATTAAAAAAGTTCAAAATTTTTGAAGAAAGTCTCCGCGACATATGAAGTTTTCAAAACATGCACATTGTTTACATTATACACCAAAAAGGGTGTATGTATCTCGAAAGCTTTGTTTCTTGAAGAGACGGTGTTCACAACTTCTCTATATGCGCAAAGTTTCAGATCAAAATTTGACAATACGAGTTTCCCGATAATATGGGATTCTACAGAAGTTTCTAGCAAATACTTATATTCAAAATTCGATAGCTTAGTCAAATACCAATAGGAACCAAAAATCTTCTAGGTTTTCATTAAAACATTCTCTGGTATCTAGAGGCAAAACAGGGTCATTGCAATCCGAAGGAGCACCTGAAGAGGCTCATTCGTAAGTGATATTTAACAGGGTGGTAATTCATAGACCCTGATGACAATTGGAATCTGATGAAAACGCATCCAATTTAGAATCAATATATTCAGGAAGCTATGGTCCAGAGCTGGAACCGGTCCGGCAAACCGGTACCGGTCCGGCCGGACCGGACCGGACCGGTACCGGACCGGTTGAAAATGCCAACCGGGCCGGATGAAACCGGAATTTCACCGGTATGAGTTTCTAAGAAAAATTTGTTGCTTAACGATATTTTTGAAAATAAATGCTAAAAAGTTGTCTATATTTGTGCTTGAGAATGTGCAAAAAGGCTCAAAACATCTCATTTTAATTAAAGCAGGAGATTTACGAGAAAGAAAAACTATTTCTGATTCTTGCTTTTGGT
>CAJNSZ010003620.1:0-10703 GCA_905329745.1 Rotaria sp. Silwood2
TTTTGTTCTCGTAAGTGCGCATAAAACAATAAAACTTTTTATGTGCTCGTCCAATGATAATAATGTTCTCACCTAGACAGACTATTGAAATCCAGCTCGATATGAAGAAGGACGGACAAATGAAACCGAAAGTGTATCTTGAATTGACGTCTTTGTGAAGAGTAGCATTGCCAATGATGAAACTAGCAATGTGTACTCCAAGGGTCGGCCAAGTCAGAAGTACCTGCAGAACAGCTATTATCGTGGCAGCTCTCTTGGACCAATATTTCTGCCAGTGATCTACTGTCGACCATATCGATCTATTATACATTGTAAGTTTTGAACTCGTTTTCAGATCGTGATAAAGAATGAATGCAATCAAGGAACATTTACCGTTATTAATCAATAAATAATGCTATAAAAATCTATACCTTATTTCTCTCTCGTATTTGACATCTTAGATAAGACTATTTTGCTCTTCTAAAATAGTTATTATGATAAGAGTAACTATTGACATAAGAATATAACTTAAAAATATGTGCACTTACCTTTCTGCTTTTCATTTCTCTACGTACGATGTCAAATCGATGGATGCAAAGCTTACATGATTAAAAAGGAATCATATGCTTTTTGAAAGGCTTGATATACTATTCATCAATTGAATTGTGAAGCACTATTAGACTACTCCCATTTACCTGTCATGGATAGATGTTAGTATCGTTGAGGAAAAGGAGTATAGACGAAGAGAGCATCCTTGTTTTTTTCTAATCCATTTATAGTCCTTGACAATCGTGTTTCACCAAAAAAAAATATTCCATAATGGCATGAAAAATTCAACGAACAGACACAAAATGACTAATGGCCAATTTTAAAAGAAAGCGATTGTTAATAGCAAAACTTTATTCTGATCGATTGCCAATTAGAAAAAAAATCATAAAAGCAGCTAGTGTACACTATGATATTAACGTATAAATAAATCAAAGAATTAACAATAGCCTCTTAATTGTCAAGAATTTCCAGGATAGTTCAGGCACATACAACGTTCGATTGTTGTTTCAAATTGAAGATCAAGAAAATGTCTTCATTGGTTAGCCAATACACATACTGTCAACTATTGAGTTTATACGATCTTATACGTTGATTTTCTAGGCTAACACACTTTTTGCCAAACAATTTTTGATCTGTTCAGATAATAGAGCATATTGAATTGTGTAGAAGAAAATAAGTTTTTCTGTTTTCCAAATATGAGTTTTAAGTCAAATAATATCATCTTGAAGATTTTCACAATGAAATGTTGATATGGGCTCGTGGTATGAATAAAAGTGGTTACATTTTCTGCAAAAGACACGATTTGAAACAGAAAAACTGACTGTTTTCAAGGCAATTCAATATGTTCTATAATCTGAGCTAATCAAAGTTTTTTTTTGTACAACATTTGTTAGCTTAAAACACTGGTATATAAAGACCTAAGTGGGTCTCTTATGCCTATATTCAGGATCAATATAGACGATAACCGACAATCCGCTAGCTTTCGATGAAAAAAAGCGATCGGTCAGTTGAAAACATTCTCTTGTTAGACTAAGAGGGCTACCGAATGGAATCATGCTTCGTTAACTTAACACTCACAAAACCGATATTGTCAGGCGAAATTTGAAGGTATAAAATAAAAATATCAACGTTTATTTTTCTGACATACCCTATTGATGGTTCTCAAAAGCTACTTGTCATCATATTCATTCTTCGATAGAAATTACAATAAGAAAAGAGTTGATTTATTCAGTGCATGCAACGATACCATTGTAAAAAGGACTATACAGTCAATCTATATATCATCATCTCAAGCATTCTATTATCGGAAAAGATTCATTGAATCTCCGTCAAATCATTCACTAATGTTTGCTGATTGAAGCATTCATCCAAAAGATTATTATATTGTTTTTGATAAATTATTTAAAATAAATAAGTGTATTCTAATGGAACACATTCAAATATGTTAATGCATAAAGAATGTTCTTCTTCATTTATTTTTGTCTTTTGAATATGCCATTTTTTCAGTTATACTTTTAATACCTTATAGTTTTCGAGTCATACCATGCGAGATTGAAGTCATCCGGTCGGATCCTAGACTGTCCGACAATATCCAACAGGTGACATATGTTAAGATTCGATTAGGATCCGAGTGTTTTGTTGGTTTTCTCTTCATATGCACACACACACCCTCATCAACAACAAGCCCGTCAATACAACCGAAATCGTCGTTCTCTTCAATATAAATCCGGCGATCTTGTTTGAGTTACTGCTTTCTCTGGCATTGCGGTGGGTAAATGGCGTAACTAAGAGCTCAATTCGTGACGCGGTCGTTCGTATCGTGTTCTTCAACGTCTATATGCGTCAACTTATTTTCTTGAACACACGATCACTTATCAGCAAATCAGTCCCATTCATCACTTTTAGTTAATTTTTGTTTTCTTTACCTTCGCGCTTCACTCTTTTCTTTTTCTCCTCGCTTCACCTTCTTTCGACCTGTTTATCCCCATTTATGCGAGCAGTTTAAAATACCAACAACCCCCCTCCCCCCGAAAAAAAGAAGAAAAATCTCTGTTATTTTCTCTGCCCTCTCCTTTAATGATCTTCATCCTCCTCTCGATGGTTCATCGTTTTCATTAACTTCATTCTTCTTTCTTTATTCTACAATACTATTCACAACACACACAAAGTTCATCACATCCACACCCAACAATAAACTTCACTCACTCTATCGATTCTCTTTCTTTCGTGTTACTCGCAAGACGAACACACATTTACCGTTCTTCAGCCCTCGATCAACAGCGCAGTCGATGCATTCTGTTTAGAAGTAATCTTCATAAGCACACTATTCGTTTTCTCCATTTGTTTTTTACCCAGTTGTGTGAACAAATAACAATGCAGCACGAATGCATGTTGGAAAAAACCTTCGTGCTTTTTTTCTTACTGTCACAAAGTAGAAAAATGACTAATGCTGGGAATTTTCCCAACACACAACGATTTTATCTTGTCTCAACGTTCGCAACACAACATTTCTTTAGACAATCATGGTTATTAATGTTGCCTTTACCAACATCGTGGGTAAAACGATTCAAACTCAATTACCAGACAATTTCACCTTCGATGATTTCAAGAACGTTGTCGTCGACAAAATCGATGGTACTGCTGTGGAACACTATCGTTTCGTTGCCAACAATAAAGATTTGTGTCTGGACAATAAGGATGAATTTGCCAAACGGAAACATCTAATCAAAAATGGAACAACTATTTTTCTGTTGCGGCGAATGAACGGTGGTGGATATGTCGAAGCAGCTATTCTCATCGACATCATCATCCAGGAATTGCCCAAAGAACTTATAAAGTTAGAAAAGAGCTCAAACAAGTGTATCACCTGCCTCGACGAGAAATCATGTGTGAAACTCTGCTGCAGTTTTATCTGCACCGATGCCGACTGCTTTCCTCTGTACTTCAAAAGCCACGATNCAACTATTTTTCTGTTGCGGCGAATGAACGGTGGTGGATATGTCGAAGCAGCTATTCTCATCGACATCATCATCCAGGAATTGCCCAAAGAACTTATAAAGTTAGAAAAGAGCTCAAACAAGTGTATCACCTGCCTCGACGAGAAATCATGTGTGAAACTCTGCTGCAGTTTTATCTGCACCGATGCCGACTGCTTTCCTCTGTACTTCAAAAGCCACGATCTTAAAGTGAAGTGCACACTATGCCACAAAGAAATTTCCTATGCAGAATTCTTTGTATCACCTGATTTCATTCGTTCACTTGAGTCGTTAATCGAAATTCGTGGATTGATGAAACATGTCGACTGTCAAATTTGTCACTGCGGTTCACTACTTGTGAACGAGACACTCTACACTCAACAAACATGTCATAATTGTCAACGTACGTTCTGCTTTTTCTGCAACAAGGATTGGGAAACTGATCCCATCAGAAGAAGTAACGAACGCTACACATGTGGAGTCAATTGTGACTATGATATGAAATTAAACTACGATTTGGTTCCTTACTAGTACAACAAGGAACTTCATATTCCTAATAGTCGAGTATGTCCGAAATGTTTCAATACCGGTGGTTATGATGGAAAGTGCAAGTTCCATACGTGTGCTGTTTGTGATTATGAATTTTGCTTCTTTTGTTTGAAGCCTAAAGGCCATTGTTTCACAAATATTGATATCCAGTGTGCCGAAATGAAGCGACACGAATTTACTGTATTTCCACATATTGTGGGATCAAAGATTGAAAACGAGGAAAGTCATACGTCCCGACGATCACCAAGTATTCGTTCATTTTATGCACAAATCTTCAGAACGATATTCGGCGGCTCGTAAAAATCAGCGAGCTTTTCAATGCTCGAAAAATTCATGCTTAGCTTCATCTTTTGAAAATCCTATGGTCGATTTGTAAATTGTTTAATCGATGCTATCTTGTTTTCTGTATCACTACCATTCATCCTTATAATAAATAAAAGAAAGACTTGCTCTATGAGAATCGAGAAAAGAACAAAGTGTAAATTATTGGGCAAATGGATCTATTGTGGTTTATCTTTTTTCTGTTTAATAGATGATGAAATTTGTACAAAACTGAAACCATGATCACATTGAGAGCTACTTATGAAAAATTCACCTCAGTTGTATAATCTCATTGGAGCTTAAACTCGATCTAACGACCATGATAATGCTTCAAAACTTCCAATCTAAATAAGGTCGTTCTTATTAAGATATTCATTGCAGATGAAAATAGAAATGATCAAGCGTTAAATAAAACTTTCAGAAAGCAAGATCTCATTTTAACTGGCAATTTTCTATTTTTCTGATGGCTACACCACCTCTCGCTAGATACTATTAGTTCTCAATTCGTTCATAAAACTATTCTGCATGCTCCACATCCGTAAGTTTGAAGTCAATACATCGAATATAACTCAGTAAGTTTATTGTTCTCTGGCACTCAACATGAACTGTTTGTAGCATCTTAATTATGAACAAAACAACAGAAAATTAAAAAAGAAATGACAGATGATCATGAACTAAGACGTAAATGTTGGCGCTCATAAACAAGAACATATGTATCTGATGTCAAGACCTCACTCAAGGACGCTTGACGAACATGCTGGTCGTTAAAATGATGCCAACCGGAGTTGCTTAGATGTCGAGCAAAAGTCATATAATGACCGCTAGCAAGTGTTCCTGTATGTGTCAAAACAGCCACAAGATCGTATATAGCATGCTGAGTCATGTCATTTTTTTTAAGAAATTGTCCCAGGTCAAGAACCTCTTGAACATGAATTTTTGTCGTAATTTTCGTGTCATCCGTGAGATCATATGTGAATCGTTTCAACTGAAGAATCAATACTCTTGGTAGTTGAAATAAATCTAGTTTCTTAATTGCATCGGTTGGTTTCTGACAATTTTGACAAAACCACTGTCCGTTTGGACCTAATTGTTCCATTGCTAGTAGGTTTTCAAAACAGTCATAAAGAGTAGGGTCAGTTTGCATAGCATAACTAAAAAGAGCCATTGACTTCGCAAGTATGTTCTTGATTGTGTCGAATCCAAAACTTGCGGCAGCTGATCGATAGATGGGCAGTGGAAGAGATAAAAATGAATCGTCTGTATTGGTTTCTTCCTCACAAACAAGACATTTGACAGTCGATCTAATGGTACCATGCATAAGGTCACCTATGGATGAGTTCTGGTAATTATCCATCAATTCATCATGAAGAGCTTCAATCAGTACAGTTAGAAATTCATGGCTATCTTGTTCATCAGTTCCAGCAAAACGTCGGTTTAACTCGCTAATACAAGTTTTCACTTCATGTGCACTAGTAGAACCTTCCAAAATCGATTGCATTTCAATTAACAGTCGACGATATGCTGATGTGATCGGTGGCAACTGAGATGATTGTTGCTCTGGAAGATTGAGTATAATTTCAACGAATGGACGAATATGACAAAGGCATTGGAGAGCACTATTGATATAGCATGAATGCCCGCGATTTTCAAGACCACATCCGCCAGATTCTTGCTGTTTTTGATAGTGTTTGATAGAATCTATTACACGCTGAAAAATATTATACAAAAGTGGATCACATTCTGCTGCGTTGATTGTATTTTGTGATTGCGTTGGTGATGAAATTGCAGCCGGTGTGTCAATGACTGCTCCGTGTAAATTCGTAACAGGGAGAGTCTGACGACTCGTCGATATAGATGTTTGATGGATGTCTGGCAAAATAATGCGACAGGCAGGCTGAAATCGTTTAGAGCACACAGCAACGATAGAATGTGAACGAAAACATTGTTTGGTGCTTATAATGGCTGTAACGAAAATTATTAATATAATAATAGCAATCACCGGAAATGAATACTCTATTAGATAATTACTGGTAAAACAATTCCAAACCGTTTTTCCCAGACTATTGGCTCCATTTGAATCCATAAATTGTTCTAGTGGTTGACTCTATCAAAGAGAAAAAAATAAGTTTTTCAGTGCACTATCAATCTTTCCCAGATTTCTTGAGAAGGTAAAATCTCAAATTTTCAAAATATGTTCTGTAGATGGATGACATCTTCGGCTACACAATAGCTGAAATTCTGATGAATCATCGTATTGACAAAAAAAAAGATTCTTACTCACGCATTTTGGCTTGTTTCTTCGATTCTCAGTCAGTAATTCAACTAATTCATTCTACTCCTAATCTATCTGCGGAAGCAAAAGGTTCTTTTTATTTCACTTTGTCTTCAACTGAGAAACTGGCACATGCACAATAATTGTGTAATAACAATGAAGAACGAATGCATGTTGGAAAAAACCTTCTCCCCTTTGTCTTCCTGTGACAAAGTAGGAAAATGACTAATGCTGGGATTTTTCCCAAGACACAATCATTTTATCTTTTCTCAACGATCGCAACACATCATTTCTTTACACAATCATGGTTATCAACGTTGCCTTTACCAACATCGTCGGTAAAACGATTCAAACTCAATTACCGGACAATTTCACCTTCGATGATTTCAAGAACCTTCTCGTCGACAAAATCGATGGTGCTGCTGTGGAACACTATCGTTTCGTTGCCAACAATAAAGATTTGTGTCTGGACAACAAGGATGAATTTGCCAAACGGAAACATCTAATCAAGAATGGAACAACTATTTTTCTGTTGCGGCGAATGAATGGTGGTGGATATGTCGAAGCAGCGATTCTCATCGATATCATCATCCAAGAGTTGCCCAAAGAACTTCCGAAACTCCGCATGCATCCGGCCGAATGTGTCGTCTGCCTCGACGAGAAACCGTGTATGAAAATCTGTTGCACTGCCATCTGTATGACATGCTTTCCTCGCTACTTTAAAGAGCATGATCTTCTAGTTAAGTGCATGGTATGCCCACAAAAGATCCCCTATGCGCAATTTTTTGTATCATCTGATTTCATTCGTTCACTCGAGTCGTTAAACGAAATTCGTGGATTGATGAAACATATTGACTGTCAAATTTGTCACTGTGGTTCACTACTCGTCAATGAGACTCTCTTCGCTCAGCAAACATGCAAACATTGTCAACGTACATTCTGTTTTTTCTGCAACAAAGACTGGAAGGATGGTCCAGAGCCTCGACATAACGAACGCTACGCATGTGGAGTTAACTGTGACTATGAGATAAAATTGAACTACGATTTGATTCCTTACGCTCAAAACAAAGCAATTAATATTCCAAACAGTCGCATTTGTCCAAAATGCTTCAATGTCGGGGGTTATGATGGTAAATGCAAGTACCATCAGTGTGTCATTTGTAAACATACATTTTGCTTCTTATGTTTGGCTCCCAAAGAACAGTGTTACAAGGAACCAAGCAGTATAAAGGAATTATGCGCTGAAGTGAAACGACAGGAATTCAGCATTTTCCCTCGCATTGCCACTTTATAAAATGAAAAGCAAATTTTTCGTATTTAATCGTTGTTCATATCCCAGTAAAACCTAATTTGTTCGTTTTTTTCTCTGTCAGTCTCTTTCTCAGTTGTAATAAACACGAAAAAAAGAATTATTGGATCAAAACGAAAAGAAAAGAGCAACTGCAATGCATGAATAAAGTATACGTACCGTGAGAAGTTTTGATCTGCTTACTTTTCTTTTTAGATAAAGACGTATATCTAGAATTGAAAACATAGCTTTGACAACTTTTCTGAAGAAAAAAAGATGTAGCGTCACTCAAGATTGCTCAATCATTTTGTCAACTCCTGCTGACATAAAATGACCATATAATACGAAGAATATGCATATACATAGAGATAAAATGGAAGAACTTCACAAAACCTTAGAGCAATAAGATTTTTATCATATCAAAAATGTCGTTTTCTTTTCAATTTCAGTTACACAGCAGTACCAAGAATAGAATCTTTTTCTTCTTGCTGGTAGACAAGAATGTATGCACTATTATTGTTGACATGCACATTTTTATCCACTTTACCGACTCGATTGTCATTATATTTGTACCAATCTTGAGTTCCGGGAAGTTTTGCATAGGTCACAAAGTGTCCTCCGTTGAGACTACCCCAATGATTGGAAACAGCAATCAGATTGTATCGAATACTCGTGTCTCGATGCGATTCAACAACATGGTCGTTTAAATCTAGATTATCCAGGTCATATTCAATTAAAGTATTGTTTTTTACGTACGATTGAAGATCGTAATTAAAACGTTTTAATTGAAGAATGAGCACTGGAGGCAACTCGCGCAGATACAAGTTTTTGTTTGCATGGGTTAGTTTATCACAATGCTCACAATGCCATTGCCCATGATTTCCAATATGCTCGCCTTGGAAAAATGTTTGAAAACACTGATCGAGTTTGTAGCTACGCGTAGGTGAATTTTCTACATTCTTGTTTTCTTCGGGTATTGGCAGAGGAAGAAAGCTGAAAGAATCATCGGTTGTTAAATCTTGGTGACATGTTTGACATCTGACCACTGTTCGAATTTGTCCATGAAAAGTTTTCGAAACGATCGTACGATTTTGTTTTAAAATTCGCATTAAATCTTCGTGCAAAATATCGAGTAAGATATTCATAAATTCGAGTGAATCATGTTGACGATAATTGAAGAAACGCGGTGCTAATCGTCCGAATTCTATACGAAATTCGACAGGTATAACGACTCCATCATGCTGCGAACACAAAGACTCAATGAGTTTGCTATACAGTTGAGTCAATATCGAATTTTTTTCTTTGTCAATGTTTTCGCTATTTAACAAAGTCTTGATTTTTGTGTCGCGAAAATAATTGAAAAACGATTCAACGTGATTGAGACATTGCAATGCACTGTTCATGAAACACGTATTGCCCAAATTTTGCAGACCAGGAAGAGGATAAATGTTATACTGGTCTGTAAGACAATCTGGTTGCTGTACATCGCATGAAGCACGTATCGACTCTTTTTCAAGGCATTTAGAAGGCATACATGTCACTATGTACCCATCGACAATCGAAAATTCGGCCAGAGTTCGATTTTCTTCTTCGTTTGTCAGTGTCTTCCACTGAATATTATCCGAATGAGACGAAGCGTACAATAAACAGATGTCCTTGGAACAATGGCTTAATGCGAATATTTCGATGATTTTGGCTTTTAGAGTCGCGAAGGTATCTGTGTCCAGCATAGTTGTTATTTGGCACGCATGACTGGTCGAAGGGCTTGCACATATATTGATGCGGATAGGTTGTTGCGTTTCCATTGGCTCAGCATGCGAAGATTTGGACGGCGAGGATCGTCTGGGAAACTTTCTTGTCTGGGCACCCTGTAAAATTCATAATTCGACAGAATAACAGAGTTCCCAGTATCCTTAACTATTTTGAAAACTACGACTTAGATCGTTAGCACCAATGATTGTTTTCGCTTCGAGAAACGAAAAGTTTAGTTTCGATATGAATTTTTCAGCAAAGGGTCAGTTACAAAAAAAATGATCTAACGACTTGATATATACTGCAATGGCAGTTTTACGTACATGGAATGATGATTCGGAAGTGATGCTTTCTTAATTTTAATGGATAATGTATTACCTTGTTTGTTTCTGTCTCTTGAATTATGTGGACGCCATTTTTTGACATTGATACATTTGGTTGATGTTGTTGGTTTGAATCCTAGGAGAATAGTATGATAGTCCTCTTTACTTCTGGTCAGTTAATTCGACAATGTAAGAGTTGCAACGTGTTAATTTCTTTAGCTCATACAGTAAGTCAAAAGGCAATACGGAATTTCGACAATAGGAATTTTGCTACCGGCTCTTCGGCAATATTGAATTTCCGATAGAATTTAGAAAATTTTCGAAATTCTACCGGCAGCTCGACAATATTGTCGATTTTTCATAACTGAAGAAATTCCTTCGGAATTACGACAATAAAACTTTTCGCTGAAAATTTTATTGCCGAATATTCACCAGAAATATGACAATAGGTAGGTGTTGGTAAGTAAGGTGTCGTATGAGTGGACATTTTAAACGAGCAGTCACAGCCACGCCAACACTGTTTTCGAATATAAGAAGATACAAAACTATCTATGTGAGACATTATTTTGAACTATCGCAAAAATATTACAATAGTGAATAAAACCAGCAACAAACTGGCGTATATACCGTCGGTTTTTTCCACCACTGCTTTGTACCAGCGGCTCTTTCGTTGACCATGGTGTACGCCTGGTCAG
>CAJNSZ010003621.1:0-10699 GCA_905329745.1 Rotaria sp. Silwood2
TGGGAACTGTGTGATTGTTTTCGTCTTATGAAAATATTTATCAATTAAGTAAGTTATTTGTTGCTACTATGGAGTGGTTTTTCGTTATTTATCAATTAAATGGAGGGAGTAAGAGTGAATACGCTATTGAAGTTGGTCCTATGTGATAGTTATAAGAAAGGTTTTTTCGTGTGTTGAAATCGTAGCTTCTCAAAAGAGATACTTTTTAATTAAACATTTCGCTATTTAAAGAAAGCTTTGGCTATTTAAAAGCTTTGATACTGGTTTTTTCATAGTTAGCTAGCAATTTAAACAAAACAGCAGTGACACTGAGTTATTTAAATAGCTGCGTGGCTCATTGTTTTGCGTTCTGATTTTTTTGAATTCATCGTCACATCAACTAAGCAACCCCCTGCTTGTGGTTTATTTTGTTTTTTTCAAAGTAAAAGATATTAAATGATAGAAAGATTGCATAAAAAAAACGAACTCATTCTCACTCAACCAAACAAACCTCTGCTCGTGGTTTATTTTGCTTTTTTTATTAAAGTAAAAGATATTAAACGATAAAAAGATGAAATAAGGAAAAAAACGAATTCATCCTCATATCAACCAAACAAACCCTGTTCTGAAGAATCAGCAAGGTAGGATGAATATTTCAGCAAAATATCTACTAGTGATGATAACGTAGTATTTTTTTTGATGCTTATTAGAATAAACATATAATTGTCAGTATTTTTTATTGTTAGAAATCACAGACTCTGATTTAGGTTTTTTTCTTTTCTATCGCAATTTTAAATAGTTGCAAGATATTTAGATAGCAATGATATGATAAAATAGGCAAATGAATAATTAAATTGCTATGCAAATCATTATATAGCTACAAAATCCTTAGAAAGCTATGATAGGATTAACTGGCTATGTAAATCATTAGATAGCTATAGCAACTTTAAATAACTACAAGATCTTTAGATAGCTATGATAAGATTAAATAGCTATGCAAATAATTAAATAGCTATAGCAACTTTAAATAGCTAGAAGATCTTTAGATAGCGATGATAGCATTAAATAGCTATGCAAATCTTTAAATAGCTATAGCAAGTTTAAATAGCTGCAAGATCTTTAGATAGCTATGATACCATTAAATAGTCAAGTCAAAGATTAAATAGCTATGCAAATCACTAAATAGCTATGCAAACCATTAAATAGCTGTACAAATCTTTAAATAGTTATAGCGAGTTTAAATAGCTGCAAGATCTTTAGATAGCTATGATAGCATTAAATAGCTGTGAAAGTCATTAGATAGCTAAAGCAACTTTAAATAGCTGTAGGACCTTTAAATAGCTGTGATAAGATTAAATAGCCATAGCAACTGTAAATAGCTAGAAGATCTCTAGACAGCTATGATAAGTTTAAATAGCCATGTGAAAGACTAAATAGCTATACAAATGATTGAATAGCTATGGAAGCCTTTAAATAGCTATGGCACGTTCAAATAGCTACAAGATCTTTAGGTCACTATGACAGTATTAAATAGCTATGACAATGATCAGTAATTAGACTAGGAAATCACTGAACAAGTTTGTCTTCGAAGTCATTTGATGCTAATTATACACAAAAAGAAATTGTATCTCTTTTGAGAATGAGTCTGTTGAAATCTATAGTCTGAGGAAATATATACAAGGATAAGCGTGAGTTTCAAACTGGGTTCCAGCATTCATTTGTAATATGCTATTATTTCTATTATAAAAAGTGATATCATCAAGCTGGTATGTTTTTCGGAATTCCGATATGTGCAATGTCTAGCTTCTGTTATTCGAAGAAAATAGTGTTGAAAAGATATATGTGAATGATTTCATAGCTTTTGTATTACATGGACAATAAGAGCCTATCGTTGAAGTGCACTTATGTAAAAGGAGCACTTAGCCGTGGCTGGTACCCCTCTGGCACACCAAGGAACTACTAATCGTTCACATTGCAAGCAGACTGACGTCTCAAAAGATCTTTGTATCGACAACGCATTTCGAGGAATAGTGCACTGCCATTCCTTTAAGGAGAACTTTGGACAAGACTGTGACTTTCGAGTTATACAATCGGATTGGGGAAATCAGAAATAATTGACAAGAAAACGTTTCTTCGAAAATTCTCGTTAAGAGTTCTGGTGCTTGAGGTCTAAAGAATTTTCGAAGTAAGTTAATTCAGGACCAGGTGGAATGTAATACAGAGGGACGATGCTATGAAGGAATGCAGTTATACTTGGCAGCAGCTAGCCGCGAGTGACGCTCCGAAGGGGCGCCGACGAGCGACTAGTTGCTGAAGTGGGTTATCTCCAGAAGTGCTGTTTGGAAGTGTTGGAACTCATTGAATGAACGTCAATAGTCGAGGTTAAATGAATCTGAACAAGGTATAACAGATGCAAATAGTAGAAAAAAACTGTGTCAAGTCAAGGATGAGAAACGGTTTTTATGTTTGGACACAATAGCTGAATAGTTCGTGAGAGGAAAAACATTACTGAAAGAATTTATATTTGCTGTCTCGATAAAGTGAACTAGCGTATAAGTACTTCTAACCCTTCAGTCGAGGGTTGAGCGAGTCGTAGCGACGAGCATTACTTGTTTTTTTAGAGTGTATACATACGAATATGATCACCGATATTGTCATAATATATACGGTTGTTTTTTGACCACTATAACAATATTCATGAACATGCTCTGACGAAATTTGCTACTTTTGGAGCAGATCTATAATCCTTCTAACTCTATCCGTGATCAATTGAGGTTGATCACAATATTTTCAATGCCGCAAAGAGACAGACGAATATGGATGAACTTCTTTTGGTAACGTATAGACCAGTGTAGGTTAAGCGAATCAAGACTCGGATATCGTTTCTTGTTTTCATCTGAACGAGAAAAGAGAAAAAACATCAAAAGAATCATTCCAAACACTGATTATATATGTAAAACAAACTAAACGACAAGAACGCATTTAGATAATTTTTTATATGAAGAAGAGGTAAAATAACGCGACTTTGCTTACTATTTTTCACTTTAAAAAGAACTTCATAGAACATTTTGCAGTTTGAAAAGTGCTAAATAGACCATTTTAGTAGAAAAGTGTGAAAAATAGTTAGAAAAAGGTTTACTTATAAGGACTTATGCCTGTTTAAAAACAAGACTTTTGAAAGTACTAAAAAGTCGGGTTTTGGGTACACTTTTTTTACATAGATAATACTTGTAAAAGGCACTCTCATTTTAATAGAATGTAGCATCTTGGAAAGAGCGGAGGCAGAAATAGAGACAATTTTTCTCAGTTGAAAGGCAGCTATCTCACAAAAATTCACACCTGAATACTTTGAGTCTATAACGATTTCTGCTACACACAGCAAAGCCTATGTGTATCAGAGATGAACGCAGGACAAGACAGGAAAGAACGAAAATCCTCGCTCCGCATTCATTTCTAATCAAATAATTGCTTTTCTCACTGACTTTCAAATTTGGATTACTACATGCCTACGCCTCGTACATCTATGCTTATCATATTGGATGTCTGGGCGATATCGGACATTAGACAAAGAAATGAGCAGAGAAAAGAACGTGATTTTGATTTGTATCATGTGCTCCTTCCCGATCTGCATGAAAAGTTTCTAAATATTTGTGAAAAAAGATTATTCAGAGACTTCAAAATGTCAGAATATCTTTGAAAAGGAATAGAAAAGAAAAGATGTATGTGGCATATGTGAAAAAAGCAATCGCTGTGATAGTAGTTTAATCAGTTGATATCGTATCATTGGTGATCTGAGTGATGGATTAGTCATTTAGTCTATTGTGAGCATTGTTCAAGTTTCGACGAATAATAGATAAAAAGATATATGTTAATAATAATAACTATCAAGATTCTTTTAGAAATTCGACAACATTGTCGAAGTGTCAGCAGAATTTTGGAAAATTTTGCAGTTTCATTGAAAATTCGACATTACAGAAATTGAAGGGGAAAAGATTCCGTTTGTCAAAATTTCAGAGAATCATCCTTAGCGTATTCTCTGTATCCTGTCGGTATCCCTGATGAGAACGTTCCTTATATCTGGGATACAGTCAGAACGCAGAGAGTACAATGAGGACACAAAGGATGCCAGGAGACCAAAATTCTTTTTTGCTCCCTTGTATTTTTGTGACTTCTTAGATCAAGAGTGCAAGATAAAAATCTATGCATTATCGAACAGATATCTTTACAGTTTCAGTGTCTTTATACAGAACTTGATAGTAATTTACCGGATTTTACGCAAGTTTTTCTAGAGAATCTTTGTCGGAATATTGGTGGTATGATGCGTTGAGACTCTTAGTGTTGGAGTTCGACCAGATCTTGCTGCAGGGATGCAACTTGATTCATCATAAAACTTTGACAGAGCACTAATTTTCACACTAATTGTACACTCAAAGTAAATTAAATACACGTTAATTTATAGATTCGCTAACGATTTTACAACTGTGATATCTGTAACATTTTGTTTGTTGATCAAGTCCAGTATCGAATTCGTTTATCTACGAATGTCTTATATAAAATATCGAAGATCGGTTAATAAAGGTTGAGTCCATTACCATCGAGAACGGGAAGGGTCATGTATAAATCATGCCGCAATCTTTTGGACTCTTGTTTACCTATTATTTAGTTCAGATATGAAGTCACTTTTCTGCTGACAATACCAATCATCAGAGTCTGAAAAGTTGCAAAATCAAGAGTCTATGAAAACAAACTGGCATCGTACCATTATGAATAGTGTCACATATACCGAGTTTCGGATAAGTGCTCGTTTATCTCAAAGTAGGTATGGCGATTTGCCGTTGAAGATATATCG
Organism: Rotaria sp. Silwood2; assembly: GCA_905329745.1. Lineage (NCBI taxonomy): Eukaryota > Metazoa > Rotifera > Eurotatoria > Philodinida > Philodinidae > Rotaria > Rotaria sp. Silwood2. The sequence continues at coordinate 4,829 of CAJNSZ010003621.1, forward strand.
TCTACTTTGAGAGTGCATATCAAGGGGGAAGCAGCGGACTTCAAGTAGACAAAGTACGTCGAAGTACAAAAGTAGTTCAAAGTACTTGAAAGTACTTCGAAGTAGCTCAAAGTAGCTCGAAGTTTCGAGAAAGTACTTGAAAGTACAGCGTAGTACCTATAAAGTACTTGAAAGTACAGCGTAGTACCTATAAAGTACTTCAAATTACCCTAAAGTGTCTATAAAGTACTTCAAATTACGTCAAAGTATCTCTCAAATATCTAAAATACATGGAACAAGGCTGCACCAAGTTAATAAAATATGGCAATAGCTGTATTCACCCATAAAAAGATGGGCGGCGCATTTGCACTACAACGGGAAGCAATAGAAATTCATTGCTTCCTCAAGTTGTTCATGGTTCTTTAGCCAAGTAGTGTAAAAATACATAACTCAACATAAGTTCTAACAGCTTTCAGATTTAAATAGGAAGATTAATCGATTTCCCTTCGTCTTATGAACATTTTATTGCCATTTTTCAGCTTCGTAATTAAATGATACTATTATTTATAAAATTACATATAGTGTAATAGTAATTTTTCTGAGCTAGATCCAAAAAATGTGTCAGAATATTTTGTATTGTGCACGTCACACCTCATTCCATGCATATTCATTTTTCTATATTTTCCAAACTTCTGATTCTGATAGTCATCTAACAATGGAGGTGTTTGAGGTGATAAGCGAAAAACCAGGATTTAATTATACCAAATGAAAGCTCTCAGCGCCAAACTAACAGGGTTAAAATATTAGCGGCCCTTGGCTTGTCTACGAGGAGATAATCGATTTTTACGATACTAGCAATCTGAGTATATATAGCAACATTATGATTATTTACATTAGTTTTTTGTAGAATCAACTGAGTATTTCAGTAGTAGATTAAAAGAATCTTTCTGAAATTTATCAACTAGTTCGAGTAATAATTTTTTTGTATCTTCTTGATGATATTCTGTTTTCCTTTTTAAAAGTGTTGATAAATGATTTGTTTGCTTTGAAGGTATCCCAATTTAATTCTCTTGCTTTTTGAATTGCATATAATTCTAGATCTGAATCATGAGCCGATTTTTTTTCAACTGTTCTTTTCAGATAAAATTCATTACACATAAATTCTTTAATTTGTTTTAGTTTTTCTAATCTTGTGCCGTTTTTTCAATATATTGTGTAAATCTTGTAATATAATACATGTATTTGATCTTTTTAAATCTATGTGAAATGGTTGCAAGTCCAGCATTCGGATGTTTGTCAACCCATTCGACGATATGTTGCATCTCTTCTAACATAAAATGATCGTTTATGTCAGAATGTTCATTATCATTATAATCATTAATGTCATCATTGCTCTGTTCTTTACCAGTCACTTCACCTTATTCATCGTTGAAATCGAGAGTGTCATATGTATAAAGTTCAGTGAAGTAACTGACTTTTATAGATTTTAAAACTTCGGATAATCGTTCGGCAGCAAAATTTTCAGCAATAGTTGTTGGAGAATTTTCTGAACCATATTCATTTTGAGCCAAGCAGAGAAGATGTTTAATAATATTCATTAAATTCATGATTTAATATGATGAAATAAACTTTTTTTATACGTAAGATAGAGCAGTGAACAAGACAAGAAAAATTATTACGTAATGATTACATTTCTTGGTGATATCTTAACACCAATTGAAAAGAGATTATCAATACCAGCTCTAATATATATATGGCGTACCCTTCTAGAGAGTACTGGAGCCAAAATTTCACTAAATAACTCCATTGACATGATGCTCCAAGTATAGATATATTCAACTTTGAATTTTCAGTCGGCTTATATATGAGCGCCTCTCCAATGTTGCTAAATTCGGGTTATGCAGCTACAAAAAAAGTTTACTGTTTAATTAGAGTATTGAAACTGTATAGAACTATTTCTGATACAAGCGAATTTGAAACAGGGCAGATTCATCTAGTGAAGTCAACCGTCTTTTTTCGAAGATTTGGGCTTTATGAATGAAAAGCTTTAAATTAAGACGACTGTATCAATTTTTGATGATTTTAGTTACATTAAAGTTAACCTTAGGTTGTAAACAATTCGATCCACCCGATACTTTCAACCCACTCCATGAACATGATCTATTTCTTATATGATCAATAAGGAAAAGAATATTTCAACATATTTGTGGATCGTAGAACAGAGTTGGCGAAAATAACTTTTGTTATTGTCGTTCATCTATAGGGGAAATCTTTCAATAGTAGCTTAGAGCAATAGCTTTGATTATTGAAAGTAATCTAAGTGAACTGGAATTTCGCGGTCGTCATTGCCATTTATGTCTTATGTGCACTACGTGCTGCTACCACACTGCTATTTGTTTATATTGAAACTTACGAGTTAGACGTACATTTTCGTCGTAGAAATGATTTATCTACCACGCAGTCTTAGTTTCTATATGGACTTTGATGACGTACTTTTTGATCATCGTAATTATGGGATAGAATATTTGTGCTGTGTGTGGTAAATGCCGTTTTGATCATTCGTTCTCACTGTGATCTAGAATCTGCCAAAGGATCCGAAAGATTTCTCTAAAGTGGAAAGAACTTAAGCAAACAGAATTCTGATTGGTAAACCATTGTTCATTTGTTAGCTGATATACTGTAAGTTGTATGTCTTGAATAGCTCGTTTTAACGTATGCATTAGATTGGCATAGAACGATTACATTGGGCATCCACAAAGTAGGTATTATACATTTTTTCTGCAATATTCGATTCATTTTCGAGCCTTGCGTGTTTGTCATTATATAAATGGAGTACCTTAATAAAGATTTTGGCAATGGATGACAACTATTCACTTGTCATTTGATCATTAAGAATTATTTTTACTTAATGAACTCGTACCTAAGTAACCAATTTAACTGAAGAAAAATATCCGTAATGTAGAGAATAATTGTTATTTGATGATCATGTTATTCTTGCGAACTAATTATGCTCAAAGCTTTGAGCGTGATGTAAACAACATGATTGCATAAAAACATTGGGATGCAACAGATGCTGATGATTCATCTTCCATCTCATCTTTGATTTGTAAACGAATTCTCCTGTAATCCTTCCAATGTAAAAGAGCAAGATAGATAAATATAATTGTTGGGATGTCATTATCGATTTATGATAGAATTATTTTTACAAAAAAGTAATTAGATACCTTTGTTCACGGTTAGTAAAATATATAAATAAGATTTGAATCCTGTTGGTTCATGAAGTGTGTGATCATCTGTCAAATACACTAATATGTTATTCGTATTTCAACGTGCACCACTCTACATGAATACAAATATTGGCGAATATTCGTTCATCTGTCATTAAATCATGTCTTTAGTGTTACAAAGCATTCATTTCAACTCAAAGTCCATGACAAATGTGAAAACAAACTCGTTTGACACTATTCGTTGATGACACCATAGATGATCGAAATTACTCCTAGATAGTATTCATTCTAAAAGCTGAAACATATATGGACATGAGTCTGGACATTGGCACTATTCGACAGTACTAAGTCCCGAGATTTATTTAAGTGCTTTAATTCATAGTGCTCACAAGCAAGCAAAATATAGGAATATGATGATGGTTGGAACTATTTCAGGCGTTATCGAAATTCACTTGTTTTCTCATCGTTGGTCATATCCAATTAGTATTCATATTTCGGCTCAAACCATTCCATATAAGCGAATAGAGCAGTCGTGATCATGCTTATTCATTTGCTAGGTGATAAATAATCATGTAGCAATACCAAAGATCTCTTCGGAAATTAGTGCCATTTATGGTTAAATAATTGGTGCAACATGTACTTATAAAAAAGCAGTTGCCTTGCGATCTTTGATCAGTTAACGAACTCAAAACCTTTACCTAAAAGTACATTAGATATATGAGCAGGATCATCTTCAAAAGCAATCATATACCGTGATGTCTTCGGTAAAAGAGTCAACTGGAAATTTTAACTTTTGATTAAGCAGAAGAGATGAACAGAATAATTATGAGGCCAAGTTATTTACCACAAGGCTTTCAACCAATAAACAAGTTCGAGGTATTGATTCTGAACTGAAGCAAAGAGCTGAACGAGATCTTCGTAAGGAGAAATCATTTGCTAAGTGATCTTCGGTCAGCTACCTAATATAATCTTTGCTTCGAATTGAGCAAAGCAGATGAAGTGAAAATTGGTAGGAAGTAATAATCTATCACGTGATCTGTAATAAGTTAATCAACTAGGTATATTCATCTCAACACAAGAGCAAAAGTTAAACAAAACCATTTTTATGAAAAATGGCTTTCTACCTGATATTGAATCTGATAAATAACTACCATCGTCTGCTGCTAAGCGAGCGCAAAATACGAACAAAGCGCTTCTGATGAGAAATAATATATCATGTAGCATACAATCAGCTAAAGAAGTCTAAACTTTTGCTTTTAAATGAGCAAAATAAATGCACGAACCCCCTTGTCGAGAGATCATTTTATGTGTGGACGTTGATCAATCGATCGAGTCGAAATGCTTGCCTCGAAGTTACCAAAAGAGATGAATGACGTTTTTTTCATGAGAAATGATTTGTTATGTAATCTTTGACCATCTCATGAAGTCGAAGAGTTTGCTTCTAGGTTAGTAAAAGAAATGAACACAATCCTCTTTGTGAGAAATCATTCGTCATGTAGTCTTTGATTAACTGAGCAAGGCAACACTTTTGCTTCAACGTGAGAGAAAGAAGTGAATAAAGACTTTCTCGTGAGAAATCACCTGACATATGGATTTTGGACAATTTAGGTATCTCGAAATCTTTGCACCGCATATAGAGACAGAGGTGAACAGAGTCTTTATCGTAGGAAATAATTTGCCATGAGGCTTTGTATCATTAGATTAATTTGAAATCTTTATTTAGAATTGAGAAAAAGAAATGAACAACACTTTTTTCGTGAGAACTAATTTACTACGTGATATTCGATAAATTGATTAACCCAAAGAATTTGTCTCAAAGTTAGCAAAAATAATTAATAGCACCTTTTTCAATACGGGCCAGTGTTCTTTTGATCTTCAATCATTTAATTAGTTCAAAACTTGGACTGCGACATGAGCAAAAGAGGTGAATACAAAATTGATGAGTAGAAATCATACGTCAGCTGGCTTCAGAACAATCGTTGAGCTCGAAAATTTTGCCACAATGTGCACAAAAGCAATGAACAGAGTATTGTTAGTGGAAAGCTTTTTGGCTTGTAATCTTCAGCTGAGTGCTTAGATTAAAATCTTTGATTCATTATGAGCGGAAAAGGTTAACATAACTTTTTTTACACACAATCAAGGGCCCTGTGATCTCAGATCCATTGGTGAACTCGATAACTTTGCTTCAAAATATGTCAATGAGCTGAATAAAATAATGATCAGTTGAACGCATTTACGATGTGATCTTAGATCGAATTACCAGCTTCAAGCTTTTACTTCGAATGAATGCAGCAGGCGAAGAGAACTTTTTTCTTGAGAAGCCATTTATAATGTGATCTTCGATCACTTGAACAACTTGAAACATTTTGTTCAGAGTAAAAGAGATAAACACAAGGATGATAAAGAGAAATAATTTAACATGTGATCTTAGTGCAACTAAGCGGCTCCTAGTATTTTACTTCGGAATGAGCAGAAGATATGAACAGGATAGACGGGTAAGGAGAAACCATATGCTATTAATCCCGAATCAGCTGGACAACTTGTATTCGTTGGTTTTGAAGTGAGAAAGATACGTAAACAGTATTTTCACTGTCTGTGTGATGATAATTGTCGCGCCTGAGTTATTATTTGTCATTGTCATGCATACTTCAATGTCCCTCCTTAT
>CAJNSZ010003622.1:0-10697 GCA_905329745.1 Rotaria sp. Silwood2
TGGTAGATTTCACAGTATGATTTTGATATTCAGACAGTCTAGGATGATTGATTTGTATGATTCACTTTTTGAAGTACACATAACTCTCGGATTTAAATCCGAAGTTTCCGCATTTATTTTGTATTTTGCAATGAGTGCCCTGGAGTCGTTCTTGGAGATCCCACGCTAATTTTTTTACAGAATTGTAGCCCAAAGAGAGTACTTCCAAGTTCCAATAGCCAACGCCCCAGACAATACATATTTTGGGACAAAGCGTCTCCTGAATGTCCCTACATTTAGCAAAATTCCGTTTTTTCACATGACTGCCCTGAGCAAACGGAATAGTATGGATAGCTGAAATTTTCAGGAGAGATACGCATTTTAGTTTTTTTCATATCACCCTCCCTACAGTCGACGGAATAAATTTTGAAAATTTACATTTACTCGTAAATCTAAATTATAATAATTTACATTTATTTATAAATGTAAATTTTGCAACAAAATAATTTACATTTATAATAAATATAAATTACTTATCATTAAATTTACGAATAAATTAAATGAGAGGTAAATGTAAATTGACACCCCTAATAATAATTAAAATTAACTCATCAGGTAAATCGATCAGATGAATGAAGTCTTCTGTACAGCAGATAATAAAAATAAATGATATTATAAATGAGTTTTCCATTCTCATACCTGATAAAGAATTCATTATCGATTTAATATGTCTATCTAACAATAGGGTGTGGGTGTGAATGTGTGATTAATTATCTGCACGCACATTCACACCCTAGTTTTGAAACAGATAATTTTTTAATATTGAATTTTACTTTTTCATTTACAGTTGTATTTGTATCACAGGATGAATAAGTGTAATTTTCCTTGCTCTGTTTCAGTTAGTTTTGATAAATAACGATAAACTTCGACATATATATTCTATAGCAATGGGAAAAACTAGATCCCGATTCTTAACTACATATTATTATTGCAGAAAAAAAGGTAATCGTTAAGCAATTTTGGTAATAAAAAGTGGTACATAAAATGTTTAATACATTTTCAAACTGCTAGTAATGAATAAAAATATTATGTCTAATGGTGATTATAAAAACCGGAATTCCGTCCATTACTGTATATAGTATTTCATTTGACTCGAGTGAATAACACCACCGTTTTTCTGCGTAAAGTGATATAGATTTTCCTTGATAGTTTCATCATCTACTCCACGACATGCATCTTCGATAATAAATGTTTTATAACCATTTTCTAGTGCGTGCATAGCTGTTGAATATACACAGAAATCTGTTGCTATACCAGTAACGAATACATGAGTAACATGTTTGTTTTGCAATTGCTGTTGTAATGCTGTTTTATTTAATTTTGAATTATCCCAAAAAGTTGAATATGAATCAATATTGGATTTTGTTCCTTTATGTATATGAATAACTGAGACGTTTTTATTATTCTTTTCATCAATTATTTTCAAATAAGGATATAGTTGAGCACCAAAAGTATTTTGAACACAATGCCGAGGCCAAAGGGTTTGTTTCATACAATCAAGACCATTGTTAGCAAACGTTGCTGTCGAATAAAGACGAAGATCAGCTAAAGAAATTGAATCACTCGTAAGCAAATGTGAACGAAGAGGAAGATTATCAAAAAAAGATATATGATCAATAGGATGCCAATCGTAACTGTAAACAATTAAATCGAAGTTAATTGAATCAAGAAGACGATTTATAACTGGAATAACTTCCTCGCCATTATGTTTTGATGGACAATTTTGAAGAGCCATAGTTCCATTGATAAAATCATTTTGTACATCAATAATCAAAAGAGCATTAATTGGTCGATTTGAAGATTGTCTAGTATCTATAGAGATTAACAGCGAATTCAATCGTTATAGAAGTAATTAAAATTATTTTAGAGAAAAACGAAAACTCACTGTCTGTTCGTAAACTATGAAGAAATCTGATCAATTGTGTTATACTATGACTACTTCCATCCATTTTATTCAAAAAAGTACTAAGACTATTGTTCAGTTGTAATTCAACTCGATCAAGTTCCTCTGATACGTTAGTCAATTGATCCTGACATTGGTCATCATTTAATGAGTTACTTACAACTGCAAGAATGATGAAATTGGGAAAAATAGCAATGCAAAATACATAGTGGCACGATATTTTTGGTACAATATATAGAAAGTAATAGTAACACTAACAAATATAAAGATAACTAATTAACAACATTCGACAATTTTATAGTTAGACATTATTATCGTTTGTTTTGATTGTCCTTCATTTATCATCAAATATAGGTATGGGAAAATCTACTTGCAGAATATTGTGGGTGTGGGTGTGGGTGTGGGTGTGGGTGGAGTGTGTGGGATGTGGGTGTGAAGGCCAATATTTATCATTCCACACCCACACTCACACCGAATAAGAAAAGTTCGAATCTATGCATAGATTCATCGATATGTACAAGACTAAGAGGAAAAGATCGATGTGAATATCATGATTTAGTAGCAATATAATCTATATTGTTGGAGAAAATCGGCGATTAATAGCGATTTAGAGAAGGTGAGTTTTATGTAATAATCGTTGGACATACAATGAATACAAGAGTGTGTAAAAACATGTAAGGTTGGCCATGCTCTGAGGTTATATTATGCTAGTGAATGAGACTGATGGCTACGTTCTCTCCTCTTCATCATTTTATGCACAATCAAAAACGATTTTGGGCGTAGTGGTGATTCTTTTAGAAGCCTACACTCTGTATTTCGATAGATCAAGCGTCCACATCATGACACAGACATCTATTTTAGAATTTGTGAGAGCTCCACTGTTGATTTTCACACGTAAGGACCATAATCGATCGCAAACTGTAGTCGAATGAAGTCTGCCTGTATTCATCCGTATATTCGATGTACGGATGCGACACGCTATATGGAATGATGTTACTCCAAAAACTACGTTACCTGCAATTGGTTTAATGTATAAAGTGATAGAAAACAATGAAGTACGACGGTTGACTGTGAGGTTCATTAATTTCTTTTACTAAATACTCCTATGGGAAGGGTCGAGAAAAGTTAAACGGACATTGAACAACTGAATTTTCCGTGCATTTCTTCTTTACTGATTTGCTTTCATCAGAATCGCATCGATGAGTCATTTCTCTGTAGAAGAGACAAGCTGACTTTGTTATCATTTTCAGAAAATTGTCAGAATTAAGTCAAGCATATATCTTGAATACTTGACATTAAGAGTCTTAGCATATTCGTTCAAAATTGCATGTCAAGATAGAATAATCAATAAAGAAATTGCCAAAGAAGGAACAAGCGGACATCAATGTCATCTATAGTAGAATCATTTCCATGAATTATCGATGTTAGAGGCAGCAAGTAAGTTATGAATGCAATAGCTATCGTTGAGTGTGACTGTTTTGGACATAGAGAGACAACTTCGTTCACTCAGATTTTACTCTTTTTAGATTTTTATTCATTCTGCAATGCGTCATGTTGATTCTTCAATCAAAGTAATAAGGCTCTTAATATAATGGGTGGCGTGCTGGCAGAGAAAGAGGAAAAAGCGACGGTGGAAAGGAAAGAAGTAAGTTGTTAAAGTAAAGAAGAGAAATTGACTCACATGAATTCAAGTACACCCCATCACACTTTAAAAATTTGGATGACGTTTATTGATTTTTTTCTTAAGCCCCCCTCCCCTCAAAAATCGATCTCAGCCCAGATACATTCAAATGGGCTGAAATTTGGAGCATATATTGGGACTGAAGTGAGGAAGCTGTGGTAAAATTTTCAGCTCGATACCCCGCCGTTTGAAAGAGATATCAACCAAACAAGGGTCGGAAATTGCTCATTTTGTCTGCAAGATTTCTCTGTGGCCCTTCATTCAATATAGATATTTTTTTTGTTTGAAAGAGCATCTCAGGATGCAGGGCCTGTGCGCGTCCTTTTTTTTTAAATTCTTATCTATCAAGCGGAGAAAAGGGTTGACAATTTCATTCACTTGTAAAACTCTTAAAAAATGGCGCTCTAATTATAAAAGCGCTTTTCAATATAATAATAGCAATGCGTCATTCAAAAAACGGCGCCTCACAGCACCTGTAGTTTTTGACGCTCTTTCAAACAAATAAAAATATCTGACTTTACACAGTACTGTGGTTGAGTTTTCTTGCAAATACGTTGTCAAACCTACATACTAAGAAAAATGAAAAATGATTTTCAGTTTTTTGTAAAAACGGCCTGTTTTTCGAATAGGGGGTAACAAAAATCTTCCAAAATTTTTGGAAACATAGAAATGTTGAATAAAATTTTTATCGCATATGAAAGAGCAGATCAGAGGCTATCTCTCTATGCATTTTTCTCAATTTCGATGATTCTGACGAAAAGTGACGTTTTTGAGGGGGGGGGGGGGGGGGCTTAAGGTTTCAATAATTGGTGACAATTATGAACGGCTGCTTGACGTTAGTATACATTGCTATGATCTTGATAATTTCTGACTACCATCAGCTCCTCACTCAAGCTTGCAAGTCGCGAACAGTACAAGCTATATCATAGTCGACCTGTGTGATTTTGTAAAACTTTTCAGTTTCAATAAACGTCCTTTTAAAAGAATGCAAACTGCTACAATAGAGCTGTTTAGTGGCATTGAAATTATCAAGGGGCAGATGAGCAGAAGAGAAAAACTGTCACTGGTGAGTATACATTTGGTCAGACGCTATATCAACAAAGAATATAATGTGCGGTGTGCATACACTGACCGTATGAGTCGACTTGGAAGTCCAGTATATATCGGTTTCATTTTCTCCTTTTGAGAAATAATCGTCGCTGTTGTTTACATTGTACTATAGAAAGTAAGATAGCGAACAGAAACGGATATTGTTGAAATGCCCATACAAATTCGGTAATGAACTTCTATCTTTTTGAAATAACCATACGCAGAAAAGTTCGAGATTCAAGTTTCAATTTTCAAGTTAAAAAATCACGATCGTATTCAGAGAGACATTTCTAGAATATCGGAGTCAATTTACATTCTGATCATTTTTCGGAGAACTGAATGTCTACTATTATATATCATTTTTACAATAAATTGTTCGTTCATATCTGTACCAATTTTACTGATAACTTTAACTCTTCTTATAGGTCAAAAGCACATATTGAATAAAGAAAAAATGAAACATTACTTGAGATATTATAATTATTTTAAAGATATGAAAAAAAAATACAATTAATATACAAAAATTTTTTAGGCATATTTTGAAAGCGGACTCTGGCCTTATAAAAAAGTCGCATCATGCCTACTAGAGAGTTACTTTTATGTCATTAACTAAATATATAGAAATTTTAGGGAAAGTAGAATTATATAAAATGAACACTTTTTATTAAAAAATAACCATCTCAACGTGAGCCATCAATTTTGCACTCAAGGATGATATATGAAGGACAGCAAATAGGTCAGGAAAAATTAAAAAAATAAGAAATGTTAGAAATATTGTCAGAAAGAAAAATTAATATACTCTCTCTTATCGCTAATAAAAAATAATTTATGGCTGCTTTACGTTAAAGAACGACGGACTATATTGTATGCGTTCGATAGAGCTGCCAAACAAAACAATGAATTCTCGACATCATCGATCGAATTATACATGTTACTAAACAATAAATCTATAATCGCCATTACTTAAACCGTTTTCCAAAAACAAAATGTCTATTTTATATGAAGTTGGAATTCATTCTCAAGCATATTTAAAAATTATCGTTGAATTGCTAAATTCGTTCAAAAATAATGTTTTTAGAAAATTGAGTTGAAATTCTAATTTACTGCAAATTAAGCATGGTCTACAAAATGACTAAACCATTTTATGATTACTAATAATCTGAAAATGTTTAAGCTTTATTTTCTAACTCGATTTTCTAGAAAGTAGAATTTAGTTCAACATTTCTTGTGTAAATATTTTCGCCCGAGAAAATCAGGAAACTCAATGATGAGTCCTGCTTATAAATGACGATTCCAAGTAGTAATGTTACTTTTGCTTTCATCGTTTTCTATACTGAACAATAAAATATAAAATCTTTATATTAATAAAATAAATAATTATGAAGTTTTTTTAAGAACAATCTAATTTTAACTTTTTGCCACGTAACTCTCATAACTGTGTGATATGATAGATACAAATAAAATATGCAGAAAAGTTTTTTGCATCTACTTTTTTCATGTGTCCATTTCATTCTTTTAAGGATATACCCCCCCCCCTCTTTTGTGACCAAAAATTCGATTTCGAGCTGAGCCTAAGATCCGATAGCCTGAAGTGCCAGATGCAACTAGAGACATTATTCGACTCTAAATGTTTTACTTTTACGTAGCGATTAGATCGAGAAAATTTTTTTTTATTTTCCTTACCGTTTTGTAAAACAGCGATTTTATAAATCTTTATTGCTTACGACCTCCCTCTTAGTTTGACAGATCGAGCTGAAAATTTTACCACTTATACTTAAAAGTTTTCTCCAGAAGAAAAATCAAGCGTTTTCATTTTTGATGTTCCTACTCGGAGTTACAGGGTCGCGAAAGTCAAGACCCGAAGCAAAAGCTCAACTCTTGGCGTATTTCTCTTGTAAAGAAAAAAAGAAAGTGAGATTTTGGAAATCCTTAAATTTACTTCTGAAGAATAGTGTTAGGCACCTATAAACAAAATTTCAGCCCAATAGGACAAACTTTAAGAGGGATCGTAATGTATCAGGATGCGGACCTCTGGAAAACCAGGGTTTTCCAGAAAATTCCATAAAAACTTATTTAAAACTTTTTTCCTCTATAAGATATCTCTTTAATTTTGGTATTCTATCTGTACTAAAAATTTCAGCTTGATCGGTTGTACCGTCTTCGATAATCAGCAAGGGCCAAAAAAGAGGTGGGCGGGTACCCTTAACAATATTACATCTCGAAATGATAATGGTAATATGGAAAAATATTCATTAGCATATTCTATTGTTGTACTAGATATTTGTCTATTGCTGTATCACAGAAAGACTTCCTTTATTTTTGAAAATAAAGAACTCATTTATCTTTATTTTTACAAGTATAAACATTTTATTTATAGTTTCCTTATAAAATGAACATAAGGACATACCGTTGTCGACGAACAGAAAAAACGCAAAGTCAAAAGAGTCTTCCACTACTTACGTGTGTTTGAGAGAGTATCTGTCATTGCCTTTTCGATTGCTTTCTGAGTCGATTAAATTGAGTGTTCGGTAATATCGTACTTTATTTATACAAGTATGAAGAATGTTGGTATATTGTGTTTGTAAAATGCGCAAATTCTACCAGAATAAATAGAAAAAATCTATGAATAATTTGATTCAATCATGAGTACGTTGTTTTCTTTAACACATTTTTTGAAAAGAAAACAATCATCATTGAGAAAAAACCCTTAACTTTTCTTTTCTTCCTGTCATCGATGATGCACATTGTACACATGACGTGTGTTTTTTCTTGCGACTACTCGATGCAAGATTTCCTATGTTCGATACGTCACAAGACTGGCAATTTGACATTCAGCAGTTAAAGATTCCTTTTTCCTTATTCATTACAAAATATTCGGATTGCATCTCCTTTATCCTTTCAATAACTATTTAACACGGTGCGGTGGTGGGGAGAGATATGCTCACATTTTCGAAAAGCGAAATTGTCGAAAGTTAAGTGGGGTGGGTGCGGACGTGTGGTGGGTGTGGAATGATGAATATTGGTCTTCACACCCACATCCATACCTACACTCACCCACACCCACACCCACACCCACACCCACACACCCACACACCCACACCCACACCCAGGAATGGAGTTTATGTGAAATTTGAGGAAATTTTCTGTAATCAACATTAAAGAAGTCGAATCGGTCCTGATGCGTTTATCATGCATAAATGAATACGTTCGATAAACTTGTTTTCTGTTTTGTATTTATTTAAAAAAAAATATCAAGTTCTACTAACTTTTTCGTTTCATACGTTCATTAAAGAATAGCAGAGCGTATATGACATTTTAGTAATAATATTCTTAAGAAAGTTTAAAATTAATCTATTCATTGATAAATTCATGAAACGACTATCTAGCAAAAAGTGATTCGATGATTACAAAAGAGATTATAATAAACGAAGTAATAATTTAAGAAAGACAACAACATTGAATGATTGTATGTATATATCTTATATTTTTATAGTTATTACTTCCATTGTTTGTATGGTTTTAATGCAATATAAAAAGAGTATCGAATCTATCGATTCGTATTTATTTCTTTTATAGAATACAATTTGCTTTCAAAAAATGTTTTCGTTTTTTTTGTTTTAAAAGTATTCAATATAACATACATATGCTTTGATGTACCCTAGATTGTATTAAATAACAAGCATAAAAAATATTTTATTCATTATGAACGGCTGACTTTGATCTGTAAATATCTTGTGTTTAAAAATTCTGTCGAACTGATCTTATATGTACGAATCTACTATCCACAAAACATAGATTATGTATGAATACAGGACTCTTGGTTACCAAATCGATATTTTCGAAAAGTGCAAAGGATTCACTAAGGAAATATTATCACATGTATTTCGTATCCTTAATCTTTTAGTCCACATTATATATAGGTTGATGTACGATTGCAGATTATGGATTTGTATAAAAATAAAAATTTCAGTTTTGGACAAAAGAGATAATAAAGAGAAGGCGTAATTTAATTTTCTATCGATTGCTAAACTAACTCCCTCAACAGACTCTGAAATGGCCATTTGTAGAATACTCGCAGAAAGTAAAGAAAAGAATTGAATTAAGAAATGGAAAAAAAAAACTTTTTTTCTAGTAAACTTCACTGAATGTTAAATTACAACAAGAACATTTGTTTCTATTGTTCTGTCTTTGAAATATTTGACTTGAAAATTTAAAGATTTTGAGAAAAAAAACCGACAAAGTCAATTGGTTTTTTTATAATAAAATTCTCTCTCTACAGTAAATAGAGATCTTGTAGAATTTCTGTATGATATTGATCCCTGAAGAACATATATTTCAAAAGTTGCACGATAAATGCGTGAATACAAAATACGAAGACATATAATGAGCCACGTAGTCATCAAGAAGTAGATAAAGACCAATGGAGAAGACAGGTGATATATGCATGACTAATCCCAAATCATGATAGGATAGTATGAATTGAATTTCTTCGGAGCGAAATTGTGGAGTATATGGTTAGTCTCTAACATGTTGTTCAGTTTTAACGACATCAATTAGTCAAACACACGCCCATACATTTCTATTTATACATGGTATGCTTTTATTTACCTGTGTGTATGTGATACTATTTATTCGTCACGTTGCTATTACAAACACACTTTGATATAAAATTTTGCTGCAATTGAAGCGTATCAAACACATAAATTAGTAATAAGTCCTGCATAATGAAATGATCATTATCACTGACAATCCACTTTGTGTCATGCACAATGAATCATTCAACAATATATATACGGTTTTTTTGCGATTTATTTAAGGGAGAACACATCTTTATGTAAACAATTCTTATTATTAGTGTGTCCAATGAGATCGATACGGATCATCTCAGTATTTTCTCTTTATCTTGTTTTAATCCTTCTGGCTATATTCGACGAAACTGGTTCAACACAATGTACACGGTATGGTAATCCTCCAGCTAAGTCTAGTGGATCGATGCTTAATTATAAGAAGATGGTTCAAGTATGTCAAAGCATATCAGGACAACTACTTTCTTTCACGGATAGCAAAAATGCATTGCGTTGTGCATGTCTTCTTATCACATCTTCATCAAAAAGGTTACCTCTAGTCGTCTGGTTTCAACCATCGATTGCTTACTCAACGTCAGTATTCAATACGAGCTTCACAGTCGAAGCATATACCACTAAACTGACAAGTACACCGAATGGTCCATCTGGCTATCATTTACTTCTTCCAGCAGCTCGATTGACGAAAAATTTCGAATGCCATGGCATTGAATGCATTGCCTGGGATATTTGGTATCGAAACTTTAACCGATCTGATCCAAATATGAATGTCGATGTTCAGACAATCGACTATTTCATTAATTATGTAGTCTATCATATGTCCAATCTTCATGTTGATTCCTCTCGTGTGTTTCTATCTGGTTGGAGTAATGGAGCCTCGATGGCATTGCTATATGCACTCAACACACCCACAATTGCTGCTGCAGCTGTATATTCATCGACAAATCCCTATCGAAATGCTAATGATCCATGTCCACAAACACCGTATCCATCACAACGTACTTCTGTACTCGATTTAGTCAATGAATGTGATTATACTGGTATTTGTACAGGAGGCCAACAGTTCATTGGTGATTTGAACAATCGCTTTGGAAATCATCTAACGGCAAAATTTATCACTATTAACGGATATTCTGATCCTATGCCGACGTCTACGCCAAGATGTAGGAATTGTCTGAAAGCAGTAGGGTTGCTTCATCACATTCGATGGCCAGTGAACCTTAATAATCAAATATTCTATTCATTTTTTCGAAACTATACATTGCACTGATATCACTCGCATATATTATGTTGAACAGAAAGTTCACGGTCACTTGCAAAAAAGATCTAATCGGATAAGATGATCTATCCAGCATTGAGAAAGCAAATATACCAAATTGTAGAAAATTTCAAGGCGCATCGA
>CAJNSZ010003623.1:0-10697 GCA_905329745.1 Rotaria sp. Silwood2
TTTGATTGTATATTTCATTATAGAAATTTTTTCTAATCTTTCGTTTTTCCACAATTTACTGAAAAAATAAATGTAAATGAAATTTTCGTATTTCGTCCTTATATCCAATTTTGCTTTTCCTTGTCAAGCATATTAATCAATTGTTTAAATTCATTTTGGACATATCGATGAAGAAATTTAGCAAATGATTTGTCAAGATTTCGAATTCTTATCGATAGCAATACGTCAGCTTGAGCCTGACCATGATATACAGGAAAACGTATAAAAGATGATAACTTGAGTTCAATTAGCTTTGGCAGTGCAATAATAGAGTAACCATCAATCAATTGACTATTTGTTCTCGGATTAGGAAATTCTACAAGGTATCCCCAAAAAAGTTATGATCACTTTAGAATTGCGTATAACTCCATTATTAAGCAAGTTTAGTCTAATAGTTTCTTTTTATTTAGAAGAGAAGACTAGTAAGTTTTTTTTCATAAAGACGAAACTCTAAAATACTATTCAATAACAATATATTTGTCTTTAATATAAAAATTTAGATTGTTTTACATTTTCAAAAAATACATCATGGAACGTTTTATTTTTATCATATGAATTTCTTTTGTTATTCGAATCGTTAAATTATAGAGAACTTTTACAGTTGTTTTGCAGACATTTGGTTTGAGATAGACACATAGATAGAAATCCAAAAATGTCAAGTCTAGTGATCGAGAGACCCATGATATTGGTTCACTTTTTCGATTCGCCTCACATCGATGATAAAATACTAATCTAAGACAATTATTTAGAAATGCTTTAGAATTCCTTTAATCGAATTTTACAGAAGAATCGATTAAGTAACTATGATTTTTTTAGCAAGATACAGTATCAATTCGTTTTTCGAAATCCGTCCGTGTGTGGCTGAGCTCAATCTTTCATGACAGGTGAATTGGAAAAAGTGGACCAATATCATGGGCCTCTCGATCACTAGACTTGACATATTTGGACTTCTATCTATGCGTCTATTTCAAACCAAATGTCTACAAAACAACTGTAAAAGTCCTCTATAATTTAACAACTCGAATACCAAAAGAAATTCATATAATAAAAATAAAATGTTGCATGATGTCTTTTTTTGAAAATATTAAACGTCTAAATTTTTGTGTTGAGGTCAAATATATTTTTATTGAAGAGTATTTTAGAGTTTCGTCTTTATGAAAAAAACTTGCTGGTCTTCTTTTTTAAACAAAAAACTTATTAGATTAAACTTGCTTAATAATTGAGTTATACGCAATTCTTAAGTGATCATAACTCTTGGGACACCCTGTATAATCTTAATTTTTCATATGTAGCTACCGATATAGTTTCATCAGCAATTAATCTTCTCAAAAATTCTCTATATATAGTTCGATCAAAATTATCCAAAGGTTTTTTCACCTCAGTCTCAGCTCGAGTACGGGCTAAACGTTCTGAAGATAATAATGCATTCATTTTATTTTATGATTATTAGAATTATTATTAGATTTAATAGATTTTCCTAATCTTGCAATAGTTTCCTGCTTTCTAATTTCATATGCAGCGGGGATCAGGACTAATAATTCAATTGCTAGCTCAACTGTTTTGTTTTCTGTGATTAATAATGCTTCCAAGACTTTGACTTGATTAAAACCCATAGTCATTAATGCTTGAATATTCACTTGAAATGGAGCCAAGTCAAGAGTTTGTCCATCATTGAAATCATTCTGAAGAAGAATGATTGGATTCATAGCTGAATTACGACGTTTGGCTATATTAGAATACATACTGCTATAATTGGGTCTTTGGTATTGTCATAGAATATATTTCATATAACGTTTAACAATGGCTGGTAAATCCAAAGACTTGAATTGCAAATCATTCAGTGCCCTCAGATTAGAGTCCGTCGGATCCGGGTCTGAAGATTTTTATTGGTCAGTTCCGCATTGAAAAAAACTTAGATTCGTATTAGAAATTTTTTGAAATTTCTTTAAATTCTTGTTCATCTTACTCCAAAAATATTGAATTTATTTTGAAAAAATAGAAAAAAACAATAAAGTTCTTCCTGACTATAATATGCAAACATAGTTGCAATGATAAATCTATAAATCAGACCAAATATTATCTGGTTCTTCACTATTGTCTACACTTTCAATAATATTCAAACAATAATCATGATCATCACTTGTTTTGTACGCATTGTTTCTTCCATCAGAAGCTATTGACGTGAGATGAGAATCAATTGTAATTTTATTCCTACGGCTGCGGTATCTGACTGTTTAAACAAAATGTAGACAATGTTATCCATGGAACAAGAAAAAACAAATCAAATGTATCACATATCCTCGAGCAACAATCAGATTTATAGTAGACAATTGAACACAGTTTTACGAGTTCGGTTCAAATCCGAACCCATAAAAAATGAATCCCTGATCTTTGAGTTCAAAAAATTCTCTAGCGGGTCCGGTTGTCGTAGTATTTAGATTTTTTCCTAATCATCCATCCAATTAGTTAATTATACATGACTTCATTGAAAGAAAAAAATTCTAATTATATACTTAGAGTGATGGTTATATGATCAGTTTCACAAACCAATGTATTATAAACCATGATATGTGCTTCACAATATTCAAGGTAGACAACAATGATAGAAAGTACACGTTCAAAAAGCAATTCTTCTGTTGGAAGGAAAAGCAACGAGTTTCAACGGATACCTACATCTGCAACAGTGGATTATCTCAATAGTAATAGAATATTTAGAATTATGTTATCAGAGAGTAAGCATAATTTATAACTATGTATTACGTATAGCATAACTCGAATATGACTGAAGAAGATCAATCAATATTGATCACATAAAAAAAGTTTCTCTCGAATAAAAATATAGAGTGCGAGTACTATAGCCTTCACTTTACGCACATCTCGATTTATTGTTCATCTTATAAGTATAGTTGTTTAGAAATGACAGAAAAATTGTCATATGAAGGTTTTAAGCTGAGTCTTCTTCATCAAAAAAAGATTTACATCTCATCTAGTAATTTTTTCCTACGAAAACAAACAAAATTTAGAGTCTTGAAATGACTAGAAATTAGGTTTTTCTTCAACTTCACATTCATTCATTCTTAAAATGATTCATTATTCAGCAAAAATTTTTCAAAAATTATAAAAGACTCATTCACTGAAGTCAATCCGACTAGCTAGAACATCAAGTAAAATATTACAGAGTACTCATAATCGATTCCGTACTAATAAATTGGCAAATTGAAAATAGAATTATCTATGATTTTCTCAATATTTACTTTTTAAATCATTTCTATATGATATTGACTTCGACATATGAATGAAATTATTTGAATTCAAATAAAATGGATACAAATAAATTGATACGATTAGATATAGTACTGATAATTTAGAAAATCTAAGAAAAAAAAGATATTCGTGCAAACATGCGCGTTCCAAAAATTTTCAGAGAAATACTACGTATATTCTAAAAATATTTGCTCAACATTAACACTTGAATTATCTGTTTGTACATAGATAAAAATAACATCTCTATAAAATAAAGTGACTTTAAATATAACATTTTGTAGTGCATCATTCACAAAGTCCTAAAATCCAACAATAAAGTTGTAGAATAATCAGCTCAAACATGAGTATTTCTACAGTGGTTCACAATCGTTTTTAGTAGAAATTTTGAAATTTGTCAATAAAATTCAACTACAAAATACTACAAAAGAAAGTCAAACCGATATTATACAGTTAGGCACCGACATTTATTCATGAATTATTATTAAGTTTTCATTGATGTGAATCATCGAGCATAGAAGTGAGTGAATGAATTGGTTTGTTCAAAACTATCAGAAGATATTGTATGTAATAGATATTGATCGAGGAGGATGAAAAATACATGAATGCTAAACATATACTGAAATGCTAGTAAATGAAATGGAAATAGGCATAGGGATCAGAGATCGAAAGTAAGCCAAGCCCAAATCATACAATCACAATTCGATTCGGGTCTGGTGGTAGTTTTGAATAGACATCTTTGAAAACTCAATTGTGTACTTTTATTTGTTCGAAAAGACTCAGCAATTGAAGAGTAATCAAAATAAATAAATATCAATGGTTAAAATTACTAAGGTACAGCTTATTCGAACGGTTTTTTATTGACTCTAACCGAACTCGAATTGGAAAAGTTCGATTCGTTTCGATCTCTGATGGGAATACACCAATTCTCATTCCAAAGCGAGAATTCGAATTGATTGGAGTCGACTGGACTATGAATCGGTATCAATTCAAACCGTAATTTGAATCAGTCTGATATTGATCGCAATCGATTTTGGCTAGAGCTTGATAGAGATGCAACCACTATACAGACTGAACAACTAATAGCGAAGATCTGAATTTGATACTCTCGTTCAGAAACAAATTTTTTCATTAAATAATACTTTTTCAAAAGAGTTTCATTGTAGATCTTTAAAGATATTGATTCGTAGTCTGAGAAAAGTACTTCACAGTTTTGAATAATTAGTAACACATTTTAATTAATGAAATTCAGATAATGTTAGTCAGTCGTAACAAAATGTCATTATATTGCCACAGAAGCTTTCCTTGATAGAAAAATCGAAGCTAGAATTTCTCATTACTCGATTACATGTAAAGTTATTGTTAAAATAGTTATCTGTGTAAAGAGATCACTTCCTATTCTGAAATACTGATGATTTCTCATCAATTCAAAGTTCAATTCATATTGATTTCTATAATAGTCAATTGCGAAAAATTAGAATCAATCATAACTAGAACTAAGCATCTCTTAATGAAAGGATCGAACAATCGATAATCTTGAAGCTTTATATGATTAAAATTGAATTTGATAATTTCTATTCACTTGTATGATATGATTGTGAGTTCTTTGTTAAGACATTTAATTATGAATTTAGTGATTAGACTATTTTAAGAATAAAACATTAAGTCAAAATCAAAAGAAGAAAACAAGAAAAACGAATGATAACTATGTAGATAAAATGTATGTCAACACTCTCATGTCAAAAACTTATAGAGAAAAAAAATACAAATTAATTATTCAATATAAAACGAAACAACAAGTTCATGTTCATCTATCTACTAGGATCATCAACGAAAACAAGTGATGCATTTGCATTATTATGTTTGGCTTTATGTGTATCAAAAAGACGTGTTAATGCTTCTATGTACTTTATGTGATATTCATCAATGATTTCTTGTGTTATGCGTTCTTTAGATAATTTTGGTACTTCAATCGGTTCACCAACATATGTATCAATCGGATGTCGTCTGGGTAAAATTCCAAATTTATATTGAAAAATACCACGTCCATAAAATAATGGTAAAGCATAGCCCATCTTTTTTTGAAGAGTAATTTGTATGGACCGTAATTTTGATCCACGTGGATTCGAAATCTGTTCAAATAGATCATTTTCACCAAATGAAAATACAGGAACTAAATTTGCACCATTTTCAAGAGCCATTTTAATAAAACCTTTACGATTTTTAAGTGTCAATATATATTCCGAAGATGGACGTGCATCTAATGATTCTAGCGGACCACCAATAACTAATAGAATACTATTTCCTTTACCTTGTTTTAGAATATAATTACATGATTCTCTTGATGCATCACATATACCTAGCATCATTAAAATAAGTTCAAAAAATGGTATTTGAAAATTTGAGTTCAACACAAGCAAACGAAGATTAATGTCAGGAAATAAATTTTCAAAACCGGTAGCTTCACTTGCAAAATTACCAACACCTCCTACAGAAATAATTCCATGTGGATGATAACCGAATATATATGAACGATCAGCCGGTAAATCACATGTTTTATGTAAACGAATTGGAAAAAAATCTAAACATACCATTCGAGTAAAATACAAAAGATATATATACATCAAATTCTATACGAACCAACAAACCATTTCCATAGAAAAAGTCGACGAAACCATTGTTTTCGACAACCACCTTTAGTAGGATAAGTTCGAATCATAGCCATCCATATTAGATAGAAAAGAAAACTTCCAAATATATACCAACGATCAGCACGAAGAAAACGAATTGTTAAATAGACAGACAACCATGGCAGTAAGAAACAAAAGAGAACAGTTAATGTTTCACGACGACGATGCCATGGAATGTTAAGTGGAGCAAATATACGTGTTGTCGATGAAACTAGAAATACAATTATTTCTTCACTGTTATCGATCGTTTTGACTTTCTGACTTACCTTTCGTACTGCCATTATTCAACATTTTTACTTGTTCTTTACTATTAAAATAAGAAAATATACCACTAAGTGTTTTTTTTTTTATTATCTAAATATACAAAGTTGTAAAGGATACAGAATAAGCTTTCGTATAATTATACCTTATGGCTTTTAAGCATTCCAGACATTTCATTTAATCAAAATCAAATGAAAAGTCTGAGAATAAAACTCAAGAACTTAATAAGAAATTTTCAATAGAATGTATAATGAACTAAAATACAGAGCCACATTTAAATATAGCATCCACACTCACGAAAAGGCTAGATTCTAGAAACTATAGATAATTTATTTATCTCAAAATTTCTGTTCAAAACACATGGTTGTTTTGAATATGTCTTTAATAGACATACGGTGAACCTTTTTTTATAAAAAAACAATTCATCGACTGTCACACGTACTCTATAATGTGATCAACGTTTTATTCTTTTTGTTTCGATGATTGAAACAATTTCAAGGAGTGAAAATGCGTGTCAATGAATAGGAAAGAAAAAAATAATGTACATCTGCTTAGAATAGGCCGTTCTCGCTTATGAAAAGAAAATACATTTTTTTTCTTTTTCTTCTGTATTTTTACACATTCTTCTAAGGTTTTTATTGGTCGGTAATATATTCCAGGTGACATGTCGGCATAGCAAACGAACAATCTAGCTTGAAAAATATTTTTTTTTATTGCTTGTTCGTCAGCGATTTCTCATACATACTAAAATTTGTCACATGTATCGTATTTTGCAATAGAATGTATAACACTCAGAAGTGCGGCAAATTTGTTCAGCAACCATATGACACATTCTTATACAACACATGCAATATATTTCAACCATATGTGATGTGAATGTATTATGCAGTATATGTTTTCATTTTTATTTCTCTAAAAGAAAATTATGATTTTTTTTCTTCAATTTAATTTCATTTAATTATTTCTATGCCAAAGAATTCCAGTAGTGGGAGAATTCATCACAACTAACATTCAAGAATTTTGCTAGTTCTTCAAATTAGTTCAGTGTGCTTCTATACACACATATATATAGATATACATCACTATTTCTACTTCTAAATCAAAATTCTGTTTAGAATTTCGCTGATTGCAGAATTTTGACAACATTCTGATCATACAGCAGAATTTTGATTCATCTTGTCATTCATTATGTATAGTTATTCTTTAGTTTTAGCGGCAAAAATTTGACAGAATTGTGTCCCGTTACATACAGCGATTATTTGTATGTAGATGTGGATGGATGATACTATCATTCTACAATATAACCGTGATCCACACCTACCCTTGAATGGATAATTGTGCGAGTTATTTTCTAATACTTGCAGTGGGGATTTCTCAATGAAATATAAAAAAAAAACAAATGACGTATATTTTTTGGACTGCAATTAAATAATATGGAAATAAGAATACCCTGCATGTCGACTACCTTGTGGTATAGGATGTTGTCCGAAGACAGTTTGAAGGTCTGATATTTTTCTACAACTATTACCAGCTGTATCTCTGGATAGAAAGTTGCCTTGACTCAGAGTTCTTCCCATTTAATCACTTAAACTTCCCATAAATAGTTACTATTCAGATAATAGCCACAAGAACTTTCGTGTATGTCATCAATGTTGCCAGTCTGCTATCGGATGGGTGGTCCGAGACAAACAGTCGTTCGTGGCTTCTCCGTGTATTCGATACACACGCATAATCTTGAAATCGCAAAACTTGTCTCTCGATAATTTCTGTGTTATAAAGTCAAATAAAGATATTATGTGATATACATCTTCATATTTCTCGTCATGTGGAAGAAATCTATATTTCTTTATGCATCTTCTGATTGTTCTTCAAACTAAATGAATCACTAAGTTCTGCATCAAGAAAGACGATATTACATTTCAATCTTTTTCCACTTCAGTTGTGTACTTCGTTTCGCATAGATTTTGCATGAGTCGAAATTTTCCACGAATTACGTAGTTTGGTTATATTTTTTGCAATGAGTGATAAGAAAGTCAGAGATAATATCCAAAATAACATTTTCTTGATAGCAAGACAAATAAAAATATAATTTTTTTGATAGAAACATCGAAAAAAAAAAGAAAAAAATAACTTCAAAGAACCCTAATATTAGACGAAAACAAATGAAATGTGTCTTCTTTTTTTATTCCAATTCTTTATGTAAATTCTACATTTGTTACTAATAACGAATTACAATCTAATAGTTTTATAACATTTGATAAGCTCTGCAAAAACGGATTTCATGGATAAAAAAGGACTTACAGGACGTATAAGGCAATTTTATGACCCTCATGGAGTTGATTTATTTTTATCAGGCTCGAATAAGGGATAATTTTCTGTAGAGAAGGTTATGAACAAATAGTAACTAACAAGAGAAAGTGAAAAACATTTCTGTTTTTCTTTTTTTCTTACTGTCTCGATGGAGACGGGAAAAAAAAATAAAATGATGAAAAACTATCCTTCTATGATTCTTTACTTTCTCTCTTTAATAATGATATAAAAATTATCCAGAACAAGAAAAGACAAAACACTACGGTGAAACGATTGCTTTTATTTTTATTCAGAGAAACAAAGAAAAGAAAATCATCTATTTGGTTTTTTCCAACTTAGCCGTACACTTACAGTATAAATAAGGATACTTTCTGACAAACACATAGAGAATTGCAGGTTGTAAAAAGAAAGATATCCCACAATGTAAGTGTTGACAAGTCGCTCATAAAGCATTGTCAGGTTAATATTTTTGAAATTTTTGTTTATCAAAAGATAGCGCTTAGAATATATCAAACAAAATGCTACAGCTTTTTAATGAATATAATCTTCTCTAAATGTTTCACGTAACTTGATCAGTACTGTCTACTGGCAAAAACAAATTTGAAGTTTCTTTCCAAAGACAATGTTCATAGCTGTTCCCATATTTCACAAATAACCAGTAAAACCTATGACATAGGTGCTCTTGAGAGATCAACATTTTTCATCTGCTAGTTATTCCTTATGACTCTTTAGCTGAACGATTTTCAATGATAACTTATTTTGACAAATAGTCATACTATAGCGGTTTAAGATGTTTCTTCATGGAATCTCTCTTCACTATTTGTTTATTCGTAGCTATATATTTCTCAATGAAACCGATGATAGCGTCCTGAAGGAATAGCT
The DNA here is from genome assembly GCA_905329745.1 of Rotaria sp. Silwood2. Classification (NCBI taxonomy): domain Eukaryota; kingdom Metazoa; phylum Rotifera; class Eurotatoria; order Philodinida; family Philodinidae; genus Rotaria; species Rotaria sp. Silwood2. The sequence continues at coordinate 9,444 of CAJNSZ010003623.1, forward strand.
CTTCTCCGTTCTCATTTGAAAAAGTATAAAGAGAAGAAGAGCTATATTCTCACTCTGGTGTCCCTGAAATTGGTTTTTCGTGTTTCTACTGTTCTTATTTCAAATCTCTATTGACCATTTTTAGCATGCTAGAGAGCTCTAAGAAAATATTTAATTGAAGAATAAACTGCGTTGTGTAATGTAAAGGACCTGCTTTTTTTCTTTTTTAATTTATTTTTCGAAAAAACTGAATCTTTTTTGTTGAGGCTTTCCCTTATTTTCAGATATATTTCGAGAATCTTTCCAGAAGGCAAGAAATCAGATTTTTAACAAAATCAGCTAATTTCAAGTTGTCACGGTAAATCTCACCTATATTTTGACTTGAAACTGGAATGCAATGGATAAGAGTTGCAGTTGAAGAAAGCATGTGGGCGTTGGCGTGAAACAACAAAAAACTAATAAACATTTGCATCATTAATCAATTGTGTTTCTCAATTAGATGTCCTCTGGTTATCATCATTATACGCAAGCCGATGCGAAACAGGTAGGACTAGCGGCCGGACTGCGACACGGAGACTTGTCACCCGAGGACAGGCATACGTGCAATCAGATCATTCATAGCGGTGATAAAGATCCACACAAGTATGGCCATAATCCATATGCTGATCCCACCAAAAGCTACGATCCAAAGGCACAAGAGGCGCTGAATAAAATCGTCGCAAAGGAAAAGAAGTAAAAGACTTGACATTGTCACCTTGCTAATTCTATCGTCGCCTCCTCGTTCAATAATCAATTGCTACCATAATAGACAGTTTTTGAACATTAATGATCACATAAAAGGAACGTTATTTTTAAATAAACGGTTTTCTCTCTTATGACTAATACTAGTTTACTTGCAGGTATCGTGGAAGCATGACATATCGTAGACAGTTAGTTACAGATGATATTTACAACGTTCTCGACTGTTGGGGATCACACAAAATTCGAAGACATCATAATACTCTGAAGTGTACGGTGAAATGAGACTAAAATGTTGTTCCAATTAGCAATTGGAGCTCAGTGATACCGTTTGATAAAAGGCGATCCCATGGTTTATGTGTGGGTGCGGAGGTGGATGTACTGTGCGAATGTCAGAAACTTGTGATATCTCGATTTTTACTTAGGGTATACCAAAAGTTCTGATCACAGTTTTTAAAATTTAATAAAGCAATAAATATTCAATATTTTACTAAGGCAATATATAGTATAACGTCTCGTCTTTAATAATATATAGAG
>CAJNSZ010003624.1:0-10697 GCA_905329745.1 Rotaria sp. Silwood2
TCATGACAAATCTATTTAAATCTTCACGTGAATTTATATTAACAGGTAAGGTTGATGGGGATATTTGCCAACAAAGTAATGCATGACATCGGCATGATTCATACAATGGACCTAAAACATTTTTAGTAAAAACACAAAATTTCTTTTATTAGTTTCATTAATCAGGGAAATAAATAGATTTGTCATGATTCAAGCAGAATAATGGGAAAAAAAGTTCAACTTACCATTTCAAACAAAAACACATATCAATTGAAAAAGTTCAGATAAAAGGCAATATCGGTAGATTCTCGCTGTTCAACAGAAGTACTATTTATTTTCTTCATTTTAACGAATAGGAAAGCTCAATGGTATCTGCTGGATTTTGATAAATTTTAGTAGATTATCAGAGATTATAATGGACTTCGATTCGTACTGAAAAATCTCTTTGATGATTCCTTCTTTCTAATTCAATTTGATTCTATTCTCATTAGATATTGTAAAGAGGATCGAGAGACTATCCATTTTATTTTCTGCTTTTATCTCGAACATAATTAAAAGACTAGTTTCATCATCTTACTTATCTTTATTTCTATAATATAATGAAGATTTACCATACTCTCTTTTGAACTCTTTTCGACAATTGTTGAAATTCTGTTCATTTAGTCAAAATAATAAAAATATTCTCAATGATGAATGAAAAGTATGAACAATAGATGAATAAATGCTGATTTTATTCTATTCAATATTGATTAACTAAAAAGGTAATCGACCCAAACTCTAATTAGCATATTCTAATAAACTGTAAGGTTTTATCAGTCATTATTCGTGTAAAGAACAAATAAATATTCATTTGGTATTCGATTTGCAGAGAGAAGAAACAAAGAAATTTTTTCATAATAAAAAAGACAATTGATATTGTAAATAGTTAATTTGGTAGTTATAGAAAGTGTGTGTAGTTGTAAACTTAAAAACAAGGTGACATCTTTTGCAAGCATAACAATCATCAAGTTTGGTAATCAATAGATGTATGACCATTGTCAATTGATTGTTGAATATTATTTCCATCTTGTATATATTGAGCACGTATTAAATTAACATCTGATTTATATAATGAAACTATTTTACTGAAAGCTTCCAAAGTAATTGTAACATAAACATAGATGTACCATGAATATTTGGAGCCATTAAACCATAATTATAAGGATCTATTGCTGTAGACAAATAAAAATCTTCTAGATGAAAAATAAAAAAAAAGAAGTAACACCGACCAATTGGCATAAAATGCATTAAATTTAAATAATTAATTAATTGATTTTATTCTTGTTTCGATGATTGATCTAATACTGATGTTGAAGAAAAATTTTCCATATCTAATTTAATATTGATATTGTTCTTTTTTAAATGCTCATCTTTAATTGTTGAAAGATTTCCAAATTGTTTTGATAAAATCGAACGAATATTTTACGTATGTTTTGATGTAAATAAATGACTCTAAATAAAAAAAAAGAAATTTGCATTCTTATGGAAATGAAAAAAAAAGACAAACTCTTTAAGGTTTTTGAAGTGCATATTTACATTGACCTAATTTACATTTATCATTCGTTGCTTGCAACTCATTTGGAAGATCGGATTTTTGTTTTCTTTTTCACGAGCATTTTGAAGCCAAATTTGTGCAACACGTTTTTGTAAATCGATTTCTTTTCCTAATAATTGACATTCTGGCTTAAAAAAAATAAAAACGAAAATAAATTATATAAAAATTCCAAATTACATAGTCGATGTTGGATATTCAAAAAAAAATTTGTTTCATTAATTTAATTTGTAAAGGTATCATTTGTATTCAAAATCTTCTTTGTTCATTTAAACCATTTGCTGATTGTTGAGATCCAGCTGGAGATAAATGTCCATTAGAAAGATTTTTTTGTGATTGACAATTTTATTTAAAATGCTCATTATCATTACTTGATTGATCAGTTGAATTATTCGATTCATTAGTAAAATATTCATTCTCAGATATTTCAGTTTTAATTAATTTTTTAGATAAATCAAGTGGAAATTTATCATTTAATTGAGATGATGATGGAAATAAATCAAAATCAATTTCATCTTTTCTTTTATATAAATCATTATGTTTTGATAATAAAAGATTTTCAAATGATGATTTTAATTCAAATGTTAATGAAAAATGAAGACATATTTTATTAATAAGTAAACCATTTAGATTTGAATTTGGATCAAATTTAATATCACCTTTTCTTTCTCTAGCTCGAGTGTTTTGAAACCAAATGTGTGCAACACTTTTTTTTTTTATTTAACAGAAGATGATATATATTTTAACATTTTTTATAATGGATTTAATTCAATTGAATATTTTGACATTAAATAATCTTGTTGTTCAGGAAATATTGTTGTTCGATTCATTTTTTTTGATTGTTTATATTTGACATTTTTACGATTTTCATCACCTGAATTTGACATATAGGATGATGATATAGTTGCTTTTGCTCTTTCATTTGATGATGAAGGATTTGTTAGCACTGTTTCAGATATTACAGATGTTGGAGTTACAGATGTTAGACTCCTATTAATTCCCTTTTGTTTTAAATAGCACTTATATTATATATATAATAAACTCATTTGTTTCATATTGTTAACAATAAAATTCAACAATTTATTTTGAACTGATAATTGAACTGTTAGCTCGAAATATCTTAGAATCTGCAAATCAGTGTTATTGAACTGCCAATTGAGTATCGGACAACAGAATATGTACTTATGATTGTGAAGTAAATCAAAAAATGAAACATAGTTACTCTCTCCAGCCATATATATCTCAAATTTCTCTTTAAACTCTATAATAAGGTCCACTATCAATAGATGTGAAGACTATGCTTTTTCGTTGAGAAAAGTTTTTCTCATGTTCTAAAATAAATGAAGGATTATATAGACTCTTTTTAGATTCGGTCAAGTACTGGATACTGGAACCCGCGAAAAATGGTTCTGTGCAAGAAAAAAGTACTTCGAAGAGTTTTAGAATTTTTTTTGAATGCGAAACCATTTTTAATGGATACTGCCACTGAGTACCCGAGAAAGCCTAAAAAGATTCTGCAATCTCCTTTTTTTTTCAGATTAGAGAACTTTTTTCTAACAGATAAGACTGTATTATATTATGAATTGCTTAAACTAAGTTTATAGTAACAGATTTTGATAAAAAAAATATCATTTACAAATGTTTACATATAAAAAAATTATTAGCAACAATCTTTATGTGACTTCGTAATTTCAACGCACCACTGCGTGTATTATTTACTTAAAATTTGTATAGAAGTTTTAAATTTTTCTTTAATTATATAAAATTATTTCGATGAGCTGAGCCATCAAACTTGAAGAACAAGAGAAGCCAATACTTGACATAGAGTTTTCATAATCTATAAGATCGGTTATAACGATAAAATCTTTTCAACATGTCAGCGTATATCATCAAAGAGAAACTGAAGCAATCCAGAACTGATTCCTGATTGGTAGAAATAAGGCGTTGATAATTAGTGACTCAGCAAGAGCAGATAAAGAAAATTGATCATACTGATAAGCTGATGCACGATGAACACAGCAGCGATGCTCTCAGTAGTAATTCATTCGCTCAACGAGTTCATCTGTGATCAGTTCCTTTTATTATACTACTATTTGAGTTCAATTGTAATCAACATCAAGACTCTTGATTAGTTAATTATATTTCTGGTATGTATTCTATATAGTCATTAGCACTACACTAAATATGTTTATTTATTTAAGGTCTTGGCCAGTGGTCACGCTGACACTTCTAATATATTACGTACATTCTTAATCTGAGGTAAGTATAATCTATAATACGATGTAAACCGATCCGTTGTGGACACCGAGCCGTTTTGGCATAATTTTATCAAACTTTTCTTTTTTTGTGTATGAAAACAATCCAATACTTTTTCTGCAGTCGCTCTATTCTTTCTGCTTATATCCAATAATCACGCTTTAAGTGTTGCTATCAGTCACAGAATGACATATCATAAGATGATTCAAATATGTACTCATCTCTATCAAGAAAGCCATGATGATCTTGTTATTATGCCTATGGTAAAAGTTGAGCTCGATAAGACCTACGCCAAAATCAAAGTAAAGTTCTGACCCTATTTTATATCCACACTTTATATTCGGGAATGAGTTTCTCAGCATATCTCCTTTTACTTTATCCCAATATAATGAGGGTTCCCTTTGCTGTCGGTTAAAACTAATAAAAAAATGACAGAGTTGTATGCTATTTTTTGAGCAAACAAGATTAGAATCAAGGCTTTGTCATATTCGAAAAGAAAAAATCATCATAAATATTTCATTCTATGATGACATCATCTTATTTTGTTAAATTTTATTATCTAATTCGTTTATAAATTGAAATTTCCTTTTAGTGATCCTACATGAATTGTTACGTTTTATTACAGATCAATAGCGTTGAATAATGAGTACACGACAGTCACTTACTTCATTTTTTTTATTAGAATTTTTCTCATCAGTACTTTATTTCATCTTTGCGGTCATTTTATTTTTCAATCGTCTATTTTTCTAATACTTTAGCTAAAATACTTTGTCGATAATAATCAGTGGTTAGTTTCAACTGGCATTCTCATTTTAAACTTATTGTGACGTTTGTCTTTGATTTTAGTAAATTCTAATATGGAGCACAGATTGGTTTTAAACAATCGAAGCAACACTAACATAACTAACAAAGATATGTGTGGTATATTTCATCAGCGTTTAAAATATTTGAAATTCCGTCGCGTTCCAACAAATACAGACAAATCAGTTTTTTACCTTTTTTTTCAAAAAGAAGAAGATACATATGTGGCTCTCCGAGAAGCTCAGGCAATTAAAGAGATTTCACTTGTCAGATATCGCCCAATCAATCCTATTGATTACGAGCTACCTTTTCGACCATTTCCACCAAATCATATAATCAATATCAGTCGCTACGCATTTAGAAATTATCTGGATAGATTTGATACTGTGGTAAGAAAAGAGACTTATCAATACTAGATACTATGTTTTGTCATGTAGGAACTTTTCAAAACATTTCTTCGCCGTCTTTCAGAACAAATAGTGGCACAATGCATAAAAATTCCTGACGGTTTGGTTTTCTATTTTTTAACAGATGGTTGCTTATTATTTTTGTTTGTTTTCATTGTAGTATATGAACGAGTTGATAAATTACACACGTGGTGGTGGATGAACGAACTATTTTCAGTCAAAGACAATTATTCTGTACAAAAACTTTTAGATGTGTTTTTCAGTTAGACTCTTTTCTATCTTATTAAGTTACTTATTACTGTATTAAACTATTGAGCATGATTTTATTCGTTTGATTTGCGCTGTTGATAAGCGATGATGTCTTTTGTACGAGTGTTTTATATATGGTAAAAGTGTGATTGTATTGTACTTTGATATGTTCTACTAATTAAATATAGCTTTATAGTGAAAACATACGATAAATAAATTATTGGTCAATTAGTGTAACTGTCTCAATAATATTTTAATATATGGTAAAAACACTCCTTTAAATAAAAGTAAAAGTGATCGTCTTTTCTTTAGAATGATCAAAAAAATCTCGACTATGTCCGAGTTTTGGCAATGCCGTTCGTACTAATTACAGTTGTCGATTCTTTCATTTTCAAATTTTCGTCTGTCAGGTGTGTTTATATGATCACAAGAGATAATTATCAGAGATAAAAAAAGGCATTAGTTTCTGTTCTTAGAAAAGGCGGTAACGCTTTGTTGTTTTATCTTTAACCGTTTAATATAAATATATATTTTGTTTATGTATACGCTGCACATTGACTTTTCGATTATCATTCCAGTTATAATCTCATTTGAGTAGGTTGCCTGGTAGTAAATAATTGGTACGGAGTTTGTATGTATAATCAACAATTCCACTGATGATTAGTTACTGAGAAACTCTGTTGATTCCTTCCATGAACTTCTTCTTTGCATCGACTCTTCATCTCTATTTCTAGATACCGATAAACACGTACTTGGATTAGACAGAAAATAAAATTTTCCAAATGTCTCAACGTAAACCTATTATGATCAATACTAGTCAGGTATCAGTATCAAAATGTTTTCTTTCATTAATTAACACATGCGTATAATTATAGTTGAAGAACAATCCAATATATATTGCAATACCAATGCCAACGATTATCTTCCAAATGCCATCTATTAGAATGATGCTTGCACATGAATTTGGCAATGAACATCGTAGTGGTTTAAACAACAGATGCATTCATTGTGCTCATCTGCAATGCGAAGAAGGTGAAGTTGACGAAGACCATACAGATGAACATGATATTGAAGAAGTAGTTGGCGAAGAAGACTTGATAAAAGAAGAAATTGAAGTCGAAAAAATTAAACAAGAAGAAATTAGAGAAGAAATGATTTTTCAATATCCTCTGAACGAACAACATGATTCTAACAAATATATACTTCCTGGCTATGTAAATGTTAACGAATGGCCGTTGTCACCTTTATCGGAAGCGACAATAAAAGATGAAATCTATGACTGGGAATAGTTTTCAGTCGATAAGGCTGATGAAAAATACATGGGAGTGGAGTCAATTATTTCATATTTAAAACATGGAATGACAAAAATCAATAATTATGTACATATGTATAACATTATTAAAAATTGAAAAACTTTTTGTAACATATTAACTAACTGTATTCTGCATGTGTAGATCTTTATTAATGTTTAAAAAATAAATGATTCGAAGTGATGTAGCTATAGAAAAGGGGATATTAAACAGCTTGTGCCATCGCTGACTCTAGGCCAGAGTCTTTGAATCTATATGTGATGGCAAAAAGGAAAGTATTAAGTATGCTTTTATAATCAGAAAAAAATTGTTTTCTTAAAATTGATAATATCCACTTTCAAGTGAATTTCTTAAATTCATTTTTTTGAAAACGTGACTTCCCAATGGCTTATTATTGATTTCTTTTCTCTACAGACGCGTAAAAGTGAGTTTTGAATGACGAACCCAATAGTATTAAATTGTCTTTCAACTACTTTTTATTTGACCAGTTTCATATGCATGCTCGTCCTCAAGATAGCTATTTGTATTTATATGCATCAATATTGATTGATTTATCTGATAACAGTCATTTGTTTTCAAACATTTCTAGAAATATCTTATGATTGGTCTGTAATATCTATTAAATATTGACTGATTATGACGGGAAATACAGTTGTTGAACTTAATCAAGATGTTGGATGTTATCTACTAAGATTTATTGATGGAGTAGACGCGGTTAATTTTATCGAAGCAGTGAACAATAGTCGACAATTTTGGTCAATTGCAAAAACATCCAATCATCATTTTATTGAGATGATTAAGGCGTTCCGTGGTCATCACAGAATTCTATTATCACGTGCACTATTTGAAGACTTTACAGATGAATATGAAATCGATGATGAACAACTCATCGTAGTCTCAAAGCGCTATTCTGATGTCATTGAGCCGTCTATACGTCTATATATTCATCCTTGCTTTAGTACTGAAGGGTTTACAAAATTGTGTGAAGTCTATAAGACTTCTCTTTTCAGCTGCTATTCTCGACTCTTACCGTTGAACACTGTTTGTTACAATTACAATGCAGATTTTGGACTTCTTGATTATGAATGGTATGGTCATACAATTGGATCGGAGCGCATGTTAAATGATCACGAAAAAAATTTGTTCAAAGGTAAACAATAAAGAATAAAAAATATGGCATCTAAGGGTCGATAAATATGATTCATTTTAGTTAATACGTATTTTAATAAGAATGAAGATCGAAATGGTTGCTCGAGAATGATATTTGTGCATACAGTGAACGAATTTAAAGAGAATCTGGTCACTCGTTTTTCATCGGATGAATGGCTAGGAGCAATAGACTTCTCAAAATGGGTCATTGCTGGAGGATGTGTATTAAATGCTTTATGTCGATCACCGTTTCCGGATACCAAACAACAAGACATCAACTTGATGTACTATGTGAGTGAAATATTGGATTTTAACAAATCAATAGATATCACTGTCAATAATCTTAATAAAATGGTTTCACAAGGTTCACGGAAAGAAATCAAAGTGGAGAAAATACCAGGCACACCTTGTTACAATGTGTTTCTACCTTGCCATATCCGACTTAAATTCACTTGGACGGATATAGGAAATTCAAAAAATCCAGTTTCACATATTCTACACAATTTTGATATGGATATTTGTCAAGTAGCCTTTACTGGTAAATCTTTATGTCTTTTAATCACTTCTTCATTACGTATATGACCTTTTTTTTAGGAGATAAAATCGTTTCAACATTTCCATTCTTGCAAGCTCTTGCGACAAAATCGTTTATTGTTTATAGTCTACATGCACGAAGTCCAAAACATTTATGCACACGTATAGCAAAATATTGTAACAGAGGATTCAATCTGCTAGAACCCCTTGATTTCGATGGCGATTTTGATTCATTGATGATACAAGAAGAAGTTCCATTGTATCGAGTTGAACATCAACAGTATATTGATGATGACGGTGAGATTCAATTTGCTACAAAAGAATTTCACCGATCATTTCTAAATAATGTTGATACTTTTCGGCTTCAAGAGAAATTCATGCGTATGGTTTGTCCCCAATTATTACAATATGCTTAAATGATACATCTCCAACATATATAAAATGAATGATATTGATCAAAACTTATATCATGTCGAATTTTTTATTATTGTCGATATTTTCAAAAATATATTGTCATTTGTAAAGAGCGAAATAGATGAGATGAAAATCAATTATCTGTCAACAAGTATTTTTTCATAGTCATGCTCTCAATTGTGTTTTCGTTGTTTGATGGATCATTATCCATATGATGGTCAGCCAGATTCGATTTGAAAAAACTTGTGTTGGTTTTCTTATACTAAATATATATATAACTATTGATAATTATATTAGCTTTTATATATTCGAATAAAATATTTTTGAAATTGTAATCTATCTTTGGAATTTAGACAATAATATATATTTATTGTAGATTTTACTAATATAAACATTTACATCTACCTCCAACTTTATTCATTCAAAATGTCTCAATTGTCAAGTAAATATCATGTTGAATTAAGTTTTCAAATTCATATTATATCATATCCCTTTACATAATAGATTCAACAATGAATACAAACATTTTCTCAGACTTATCGGCAATTATAGCTGATAATAAGGTAAGCACTAACAACATCATAATAACCTAATATTTATATGAATTTGATAATAGGCCACTTCGACTGGAACAGAACGAGGAGAAAAAAGGCCCGCTCCTTTAGTGCCTGAATGTCAAGTTAAAAAGAGTATGGCTGATCATCATTCATGCGAAGAACGAGCCTCGAATACTACTTCCAACTATATTGACCAACCAAAATTCGTCAGTGCGGCTGAGATAGCTGCTGCAGCTCGTGCGAACGTTCATATGGTGCCTGAAATTTCTGATGAAGAATTGCTTGAAATGGCTCTTAAATTCGAAAAGGAACATCCTCAATAATCCTCCTCAACGATTTGATAAAATACAAACTGATCTTCAGACGAATAGTCTTTTTTTGTAGTGTGATTGTGGTGTTGTAGTGTTTAGCTTTTCAGATCATCTTAGTTGTTTTTGTGTTCAACTTATACACATATTTATTACTAGTATTTATCAAAAAGCTTCATTATTAATAAAAATCATTTCAGATTAGTAATACGGGTTAGTAGTGACTGATCGGCTGATCGTAATGCATAAAGAGTGGTCGATAAACATTTTGGAGTGAAGGTATGGGTGTAGGTATGAGTGTGAGGATCGGGTATAGGCGTTCGTTTCATCTATATCTACACCGACACCCTCTCAGTGTATGACCACTAAGATCATTTCCTACTCTTACAAAGTAAATAACTCGACTAATTGTTCCGTCAACATTTCTCTGTGGTTCAAATTTTGGTTGCGAGCTGGGAATATTGGTTTTACATTATAATAAATAATTCACGCATTTATAAGTATAACCGTCAATCAGCTTGTAAAATATCAAACGCATCTTTTCTAATAAGATGACCATTGTAATCTTTTTAGTTTCCACACTAATTATTCTGTTCTGGTATTCCTTTTAATTTTTCACTTTTTTTAATCCTTGGTATTGTATTCATAAAAAATAAGAACGTAAACAAAGCCGACAACAGAGTTTTCTGTGCAAATTATCATTTGATCTTTCTTTATACATATAAAGAAAACAAAGCTTTAACGAACCAGCATTCATCTCTTTCTTTTGTGTCAAAATCTCTTCTTCATTTCCCATCTTTTCTGCCTTCTTTATCTTCATTTATTGTAGATATTCTAGAAAATCATCTTCACTCTCTTATACAAATAGTGCGAATCAAAACAAATTAGCAACGAACATCGCAAGCACATAACTCAACATTACTCATGCAATATTACATCATACTCATCCAATTGCTCCTTATTCTGTCCATTCTGCATCTTCACGCGTACTCGAATGGTACCTTTTCAAAAAACACAACAATTGCACATCCTCAATCAGGTCTTTTCCTTGACTATGTTGGCCTGTATACACCATCTGAAAGAATCATTCATAATTCGGTGATTTTTGGAATGAGTAGAGCTATATGTAATTTTCTGGTGTT
>CAJNSZ010003625.1:0-10697 GCA_905329745.1 Rotaria sp. Silwood2
CAGATCCGAGGACCCAAAAGATTCTGAGAGGAGCCATAGAAACTTAGAGGATCCAAAATAATCCAAAGGATCCAAGAGGATCCAAAAGAATTCAAGAGGATCCAAAAGAATCCAAGAGGATCCAAAGGAATCCAAGAGGATCTAAAAGGATCTCAAAGAATTCGGTAGTATCTAAAATGATTCACTGAAATTTATTACGAATCATCAAGACAAAGCCGACATGTTAGAAAATCCTTCACAATAAGCTAAAAATCTATGATAGTTTTAGCAATAGACCATATTTTTGGCACTGATTTTTCTAAGAAATTGAAGTCAACTGTTCATCTATTTTATTTGAATCAAATGGATAAGGATACAAAAAAGAAAATAAAAATTAATGTTGTTTACTGGTCTGTTTCACTCGAAAGTGTCTATCAGATGATAAATGATTTTTATTAACTGTCAAAAGACGTGCTGCTGTCTGTTTATGCATGTAGTAGTGCTTAATTATTATTAATAATAATTTTAAAATAATTATTTATTTTCGTGGAATTGATTTTTTCATAAATTTTCATTCCATAAAATGTTTGTTTTGATGTTGTTAGATTATATTCTTCGTGTTCATGTTCATCACGTGATTCTTCAATATATTCAAGTAAATCAATGTTACCAGGTTCATTGACAATATTATCGTCATCATCGTCATCTAAACTATCATAAGCATCATAGTTATTGATAATTGAATAATCAACTGTTGATCTTTTATCAAGTTCATGAAATACGAATGAACTAAGTTTATGAATATCATCTAAATTGGATTCTTTCAAGATTTCTGTTATTAGTAAATTATTCATTATTATTACTGCTTTATTATAAGCTTTAATGATTATTTTCTCCATGTCCTGTATGGTAATTGATGATACATTTTGAATATTTTTAGATGCTTGAGATTCATCACGACGATTTTTATGATGTCTTGGAAATTTTAGAGAATATTCGTTATTACTAGATTCTTCTGTTGATTTTATTTGATTTAAAATGGAAATTTTTCCAATTTTATTTATGACTTGAGATACAGAGAAGGTTGTTATTGATGATAAAGATCCAGATAAAGATCGAGCACTTCGAAATGTTGATTCGCAAGGTTGACTACTGAAAAGATGACAATTAGGTGCATATGACGGTAGACATCCTTTGGATACTAAAATAATGATAAACGTCAAAGTATGTATGTTTATTTCAGATGAAAGCCAAGCAGCTCTGGTAATAAAAGAATTATCTTTCTCTGTTTGAGATAAGTTTTTATCAATTCGAATACTATTCCTAGAAAATTTTCACGAAATAAAAAATAGCTAAAGAAATATTTTTCTTTTACCACCAAATTCGATAAGCAAAGGCAACAACCCAACCAAAATATAATCGAGAAAGAATTTCTGTATCAGATTTAACATAAGCAAGTATAATTAATTTTAATAGATACAAGTAAATGTAGGTAGCCTTATTATTCATCTGTTTTAATAAAATCAATACGTCATCTGATGTTATTTTCAAACAAGAAGAATAATTTTGTTTATCATGTGGAAAAATATCGGATCGAACCAAATTATGATCAAGTTTCGGATGGTTTTCAATTAAATGAAGTAAATGATTTATATCAACATGATGATTATTAATATTTAAAGTGGCAGTCTCTGACAAGAGACGATTTCGAATCTTGGTAACTAAATGTGTGCCATCCTGCATGCAGAGAAACAATTGTTGAGGTCTCATAAAGAAAAATGTCCAATTAGATGGTGTATCAATTGTAAGTAGATTATCATTTCCTGTTAATAAATCAACATTAGGCGCTCGAGAAAAGAAACCTAAACATATTCTCATAGCTTTGAAATATCTGGAATCACAGTCTGTTGAAAATCCAACTAGATTTATGTTTCGTTCTTTACATTGATTATAAATATAAATCCATCTGCGTATGGTATCAGACGCAGAATGTTTATTATTAATTCCATATGCACTTATAGTGTATGGTCTCGAATGAACTAATGATGTTACATCTGTCAATAATGGTTCAATTAAATGAACGTTGACTAACGTAGATTTATCAATATCATGGAACCATTGCTCAAGTTCGCTATAACTATTGGTCTTAAATTGATTTATAACAGGTAAACCATCGTTTAGTGATGGAGTAAATCCGATAAAGGAATCATTAATAGCATCATAAGACACTGAGCTAACCACTCCAGTGGCGTCTTCAGACTAAAGTAAAAAAGATTAGAAGTAAATATCATAGAAAATATACAACAAATAGGATAGAATCTATCTTATGCTCGTAATTATTTTATTGATGTCAGAAGGAATATATTGTTGAGCGAAACTTAGTAACAATATCTGTGAAAAACAATGAGATATTGATCAACTTGAGTATCTCGATATTTCTTTTTTTTCTCTTTTTCGATGAATTACTCGCATATCCGTAGTTTTTGACTAGTCTTGACAAACGTTTCTATATCGATCAGATTTATTTCTATCTTTTATATTTTGCAGTTCCATACCGAAAAAACATATTGTGATTTTATTGAATCTAAATAATCTTTCAATAGATCAAATCTGAATTCACATTCGTTTAATTTCAAATTAATATCTTCATCGTAATTTTTCAATGTTGTATCGGATGGTAGAGAACCTAACAAGTTAATTCGAGTGAATTCATAAGCATTATAACCGGCTAATATCCTAAATACTGATGCGAATTTCGTAACAATAGGATGAAATTGAAAGTTATTTTTAGATCGTTTCATATTCTTTAAAAGATTGCTAAGAAAAGTATTAATAAATGGTTTTGATTGATATTGTTCGTTTTCTCCATCGATATTTATCAACTCACATATGCATTGACTGAATTTACTCTTTTCAATGGATGTTGTTGTATGAGATAAAATAGTATTGGTATTAGTCAATCTTGATTCATAAAGTCGTTTCAATAAATCAATAAATTGCTCTATGTTACATTTAATTCCTTCTCGTACGATAAAGTTCATATCATCATCAATAAAACAAGCTTTCTTTTTTAAATCATATGTCTCTTTGCAATTAATTTGAAAAAATGAAAAAATGTCGGGAATTTGTAATAAAATTCGTACGTTTTTTATATGCTGTATTTCTAAAATTTCACCTTCAATTTGACCTACAAATTTCTTTACAAAGTCGTAAAAGACATCATCAGAATATGACCAAAGATCATCAGGAAGTGTTGATAATTCACCCTGTTCACAATTCATAGCAATTAAATTATTATAATCGTTCTAAAACAGTGATACTACATCCATTTAATTCTTAAGATTCCCTTTAATTTCAAGTGAAGGAATATTTCAATGAATACAATCATCTTTATTTCAATTGAACAAATGTATTAATAAATACGATCATCTTTACAATGAAACAAATAGCTATACATGAAAGCGAATAAAAAAAAACAAACGATTTAATTCAATGTGTAACTTCTACATTAAAAAATTTTCGACTCTTATAAAAGATTATGATACAAATAGTGATAGATCAATAATACATATTATAAAGTAACTAAAATATCTAAGTTAATTTGTTCATTATAATGATCTTGTCTTCTTGGTAATACTTGATATTGATCGAGGTGATAATGATCGTTTTTTTGTAGAAGAATTTGAAGAAGTTTTGATTGAGCTATTGATCATTGTTGAAAAACTGCTATCTTCATCGTCCAAATTTTTTTCATCAGAAACATTTTGAATATTGTTCGTATTAGAATTGTCATCATCCTGTAAGACGAAATTCGATAAGTTATTGTTGATGCTAGAAAGCTTATCGAATCCTTGTTTTTTCTTTTTGATCATTGTACAACGACTGTTCTTTAAATGCTTTAAATAAGCAGAAAGTTGAAATGAATTTGATTTTGAACGAAAAACAATTTTAATAGTGATATTACATCCACATTTAATGTAACCATTAATATCTGCATCTAGTATATTCACATGAATTTCATAATCAATTACATTTCTTAGAACAAATTTTTCAAATGTATTGACACAGAATTTTTCAATACTATCAGAAATCTTTTGTATGTAATAACTTGGTGAATTGATTTGAGGTGTTGTTGAAAATACTAGTGTTGATTGTGAATCAATAGAAGCTAAATTAGACATATTTGATGCAGATGCATTGAACAGATCACCATTTAATTTTATTGATGATTGTGATGATGATTTAGAAGTTTTTATTCGTTTTGTTTGTTTTTTTTCTTTTATCTTTAAGTACTGATATTAAATTATCAAGATTGATTTGAATTCCAGCTTTGACCATAAATCGTTTATTATCTTCATCAATAAAACAAATACGACTTTTTATTTCAATTATTTCTTTAGAATTAAAGCTTAAAAAAGCCATGATATCTGGAACATTTATTAATATTCTAACATTATTAATAGATTGCATTTTAATTATCATCATTTCATCGATACCAACATTTTCTTCGATAAACGTGTATAAACGATCATTGCGATAGGATAAGAGATCATCAGATAAGTTATTAAGATCAATTGACATTATGATGATGAAATATTTTACTTCTAAAAAATGAAAAGAAAGCTGTCAGATTGAACTTATTCAATACTCAGAAAAAATCCGGTTAGACTTTCCTTTTGCCCTGATAATTAATACATGGTTTCATCAGAAAACGAAGTATATATAATATCTTTATTAGATTTCAAATGCAAAAAATTAGTTCAATATCAGATATTGAACAAGATATTGAAGTAATACCATTTATGTGTGAATGGTCCAATTAAGTCATTTCGTTCTCTTTTACTTTCTTCAGTATATCTATGATCCTATACAAATAATGAACTAACCTGGAAGAAGTTCAAGCTCATTTCTACTTTGTGTACAAATTGTAGTAAAAAAAATGAGGCACATATATATGTTAACAATTCAATGCTTACCAGATTTTCTTGTAAACCACTTTGATAATTGCGCAATATGAGCATACATTATCATCTTTTTTCTTGATATCGAGTCATATTCAAGCACAATGTACCTTTTTAGAGCTTTGTTATCAAATTCTATCGGCTCAAAGGCTTTATTCTCAAAGTATAAGTACATATGTAATTCAGAGTACAGCAGTAGAAATTGTCACAAAGCAGCACTTTTTTCTTTAATATGACTTATAAATCATTTATGAGATACAAGCAAGAGTCTTCAATTGACGAAATCATTATTAATAATGTTGAAATGTATTCGTAAGGATATTGCAGAATCTATCAGGATTCAAGAGAATCCAAAAGGATCCAATAGGATCTATCAGGATCCAAAAGGATCTATCAGGATCCAAAAGGATCTATCAGGATCCAAAAGGATCCAAGAGAATCTATCAGGATGCAAAAGGATCCTAAAGGATCTGTAGAATCCATTAGAAGCTGTAGGATCCATAGGATCCAGGATCCGCTTTTTCCCCTTGCCCACACCCACACCCACACCCAAGCCTTGCGACTGAGCCGCCGTCGCCGCCGTTATCGTGAACGTTAAAATGGATTGTCTTTTACAGTCGCTGCCGAAGTTTTAAAAAAGTTAAAAATTCTTCATCACCGTCGCTGATCTACTCGTCAGTTTACATCTCTAAAAATAGCCGCATGGATGAGAAAAGGAAATTGTTTTTTCTCATTTCATTACTGTTGGGCAACGGAGGGAAGTCGACTAAACATTAGTATTAGAAAAACGCTAATTTCATATCAATAAAGAAAAAAATGAAATGTAGAACCAGCCTTTAGTTTTTTATGCACAAAGAATGTTCTATACGGAAAAACATACAATATTTATTCATAATATTATATGCTTATGCTGCGATCGAAATCGATTCAAGTGACGTTTCGTTTGATAATAGCATCATTCATATAACTGTGGTATGTCTTTTTATGAGCAATGAGAACAACAAAGAAAATTCGTAATTATTAAAGACGAAGATTTTGAATGAACCAAAGCAAAGGCAATTCTTAGCTGCAAGTGTGGGTGTGGGTGGGGGGGGGGGGGGCGTTGGTTGGTGTGGATGTGGGTGTTAATAGGATGAGCATAGAAATCCACATCCATGCCATCCATATCTACACCCATACCCACCCACACCACTCACACCCACACCACCCACACCCACACTCACACCCACACCCACACCACCCACACCCACACCCACATCCACATCCTTTCTGAAGTTATTGAAAATGATGGAGACTTTATATTACATTGATGATCATATTGTACTATAAGCTGTAACATAATAAAAAAGTTTTCCTGTTATCTCTTCTTTTGATGTAGTTAGACTAGGGGCGGGACTTTTGGCCACTACTGTAAATACAAGAACGATTGGTATGAAAGGTATAGATAGAATCAGCTACATGGATTGAAGATTCGGGACGAAATTTTGCACCCATGCATTACTCTACTTTGATTTCTCATGTAGCTCACTTTTTGCTGAAGCAATAATTTATTTATTTTGATGCTCAAATTGAAGTAGTAATCATTTTCGAAGATTTGAAATTATTCTTCCTTTTGCTCAGAGTTCATTTCTGTCCGTATATAATCACATGCTTCTTGCATTGAACTGAATCTATGTTGATCGTCGCTTGACAAATCGCTGTCCATTATTTCTTGAAGATAAGTTTCCATTTCTTGAGGATCATTTCTAAAAGGAAATGTCTTTTTCTGTAAATTCAAATCATGCATGGACAAGACATTGAAGTGAATAATTCGATTCGATTTAATTCAACCGAATTGAATCGAATGGCGATAACATTATGTTATTTGTTCTCTGATTATTAATCCATCGAAACAAAGTGAAAAGAAAGGATCGACAACAGAAGAAGTTGAAATATATTCTATCACAATTCGATACGTATGAAGACAATAGAAATTACCTGATATTTTCTTTAAAAAAAACCAGGTAAAATGCTAAGTATCATCTTCCAGTCTTTTTCTAGACGACAGACAGTCCTCATTATCTTGTTTCGACAACTGTTATAAACTAAAAACTGACAAAACAGAAATTTTTTACTATGAAGAAATAGTCCAGTCGTCCAAAGCAAAGGCTCGAGCTCAGGTTGTTCTGAATAGATTTTTAAGTTGTTTGGCACGTACTATCAAGATACTGTGTTCGAACTTCGAATTCAACAGATATGAACTGATCTTGGATAAGTCACTAAAGACTATTTATCTCGAATCACACATACGATGACATGCTTACTACGCTGTGGCATACATCGAGCCATTGTGACTACTGTGCGTTTAGCTAGTGTGTACCGAAAGATCAATCGATTGAGCGGAAAAAATCTTAGTAAGGCCGACCTTGTGTGCAGAACTGCAGCTGACAATAGTTGTAGTAAAAAAATATTAGGACTTCGAAACTGTATCTGGACAGCATCCTATACCGTAAGGTATCTCAAAGGCAAAGATATTCTGCAAACGATTAAAATTTCAGATGTATTTGTCTAATTGATACAAACTCAATTGACTTAACAACCTAACTTGACATTAATAATTGAACTCATGATCAAATAAGCTACAGTTACAAAGAAAAAGAAAAAGAGTTTAGAAGTCGTTGTAAACAAGAGTGATAGTTGCGAACGTCTAATCAAACGAGCAGACGTATATTTTAATATAAATATTGTTTGATAAATTCAATTATTTTCGATAGTTGTTATTTATAGCCTCATAATAGTCTTTTATTATGATGATTTTAATAATACTAATAATAAAAGATATAGCAATTTTTAAGGATATACGTATATCATAAAAGTCAATGCACATTTATATGAATCTTGAAATTATTCACGAAGGAACTAAGACAAAAGTAACCGGCTGTTTGAGGCTAATATTGGGTTCATAATGAGGTCTCAATAAGGTTAGAGAATATCTACAAGGATTTGTACTCATGGATCTTTCAAGCCGAGCTATGGCTGTCTCAGTAAATTTTAAACTTCAAATATTGCCAATAGACATGTCTAATAATCTGGAGAGTACTGTGAAAGTTTTGGTCAAAAAGAGTCTTTCTTTGAAGAGATGATGAATTTTTAAAGAATCATTTGCCTTAATAATCAGGCTCCTTCAAAAATTTCATATCTCGGCACAAATATTAATTTTGGTTGAAACTTGTTAAATATTTTAAAAGTTCTAAATCAAAAGTGCAACATTTTAGGTTCACATTGTACTGCTTGATCTTTTAATGAATTCTTTAAAATGACTTAAAGATTTAGTGAAAGAGTCGTAACATGACTTCGAAGTCCATGGACGTGAATGTTTTTAGTCTTTCCCTAGTTTTTCTGAGACCTCTTTGTGAGTCTCCATACACTCTATCCTTTCATCGCCTCACACATCATAGATCTTAGAAACGGTCGTAAAACATTATTAACGGGTGTTGCAAAAGTTCCTGGAAAAATGTCAGACTCTGTTGCATTTGAACAGAAAATGATAGAAAGTTAATTCTTTTTTTGTTAGATAGCGCATTGTTTCTACTTTAAAAATGATATATTTCGCAGACTTGTATTTGTACGCTAGCAGGGAAAGTCATTCGATTTCCTGAAACTCCTAAAAAGCAGGCTGCAAACGTTTTTTTACAGCAAATCATTTGTATATCTCAAGAAAGACATGTGCTTCTGAGCTAAAAGGACTTCTAGGCTGTGTAGTTGTTTAAAGGTCACCTAGATAAAATATTCAGCTGAAATGGATTTCACTTTACAGAGATCCACTTTGTTAAAATAATGCTGGCATCAATTTCGAAACTTTGTGTAACAGTAAGTTTTACAGTTTCCGATATCTAATTAGGTTAAGATTTACAGTTTAATTAAAAAAATGTGTACATAGTCTTGTAGTCCTGGAAAAGCTGTATCCGTCTTAGTGGATTTTGTTCTAATTACGTCTGAAGAAGGATATCTATAGCAATAAGAGTTTTGAACGGTTGATGCACCCAAATTTTCGAAAAAAGAGAAAATTCGTTTTTCCTCCAAAAAGTAAACCACTTGGCAATGACTTGTATGTGTGACGAAAGCTTATATTATGTTGTATATAACCTGTAAAAATCAGCTCAAAATGTTGCATCTAAGGCAAGATATCAAATTTTTCTCGAAGAAAGCAGAAGCAAAATAGAAGAAAGTTACAGCACGGTTTTTAGGAGTTTTAGGAAATCGAATGGCTTTCCCGGCTAGCGTACAAATACAAGTCTGCGAAATATAACCTTTTTAAAGTCGAAACAATGCTCTATCTAACAAAAAAAGNTCTTAAATTGATTTATAACAGGTAAACCATCGTTTAGTGATGGAGTAAATCCGATAAAGGAATCATTAATAGCATCATAAGACACCGAGCTAACCACTCCAGTGGCGTCTTCAGACTAAAGTAAAAAATATTAGAAGTAAATATCATAGAAAATATATAACAAATAGGACAGAATCTATCTTATATGCTCGTAATTATTTTATTGATGTCAGAAGGAATATATTGCTGAGCGAAACTTAGTAACAATATCTGTGAAAAACAATAAGATATTGATCAACTTGAGTATCTAGATATTTCTTTTTTTCTCTTTTTCGATGAATTACTCGCATATTCGTAGTTTTTGACTAGTCTCGACAAACGTTTCTATATCGATCAGATTTATTTTTATCTTTCATATTTTGCAGTTCCCTACCGAAAAAACACATTATGATTTTATTGAATCTAAATAATCTTTCAATAGATCAAATCTGAATTCACATTCGTTTAATTTAAAATTAATATTTTCATCGTAATTTTTCAATGTTGTATCGGATGGTAGAGAACCTAACAAGTTAATTCAAATGAATTCATAAGCATTATAACCGGCTAATATCCTAAATACTGATGCGAATTTCGTAACAAAAGAATGAAATTGAAAGTTATTTTTAGATCGTTTCATATTCTTTAAAAGATTGCTAAGAACAATATTAATAAATGGTTTTGATTGATATTGTTCGTTTTTTTCATCGATATTTATCAAATCACATATGCATCGACTGAATTTATTCTTTTTCAATGGACGTTGTTGTATGAGATAAAATAGCATTGGTATTAGTCAATCTTGATTCATAATGTCGTTTCAATAAATCAATAGATTGC
Source organism: Rotaria sp. Silwood2 (assembly GCA_905329745.1). Taxonomy (NCBI): domain Eukaryota; kingdom Metazoa; phylum Rotifera; class Eurotatoria; order Philodinida; family Philodinidae; genus Rotaria; species Rotaria sp. Silwood2. Next base: position 10,129 of record CAJNSZ010003625.1, read on the forward strand.
TCAATATTACATTTAATTCCTTCTTGTGCGATAAAGTTCATATCATCATCAATAAAACAAGCTTTCTTTTTTAAATCATATGTCTCTTTGCAATTAATTTGAAAAAATAAAAAAATGTCGGGAATTTGTAATAAAATTCGTACGTTTTTTACATGCTGTATTTCTAAAATTTCACCTTCAATTTGACCTACACATTTCTTTACAAAATCGTACAAGACCTCATCCGCATATGCCAACAGATCATCAGGAAGTGTTGATAATTCCCTCTGTTCACAATTCATAGTTATTAAATTATTATAATCGTTCTAAAACAGTCATACTACATCCAGTTAACTTTTAAGATTCCCTTTAATTCCAAGTGAACGAATATTTCAATGAATACAATCATCTTTATTTCAATTGAACAAATATATTAATAAATACAATCATCTTTACAATGAAACAAATAGCTATACATGAAAGTGAATAAAAAAAGAACAAACGATCTAATTCAATGTGTAATTTCCACATTAAAAAATTTTCGACTATCATAAAAGCTTATCATACAAAAAGTGATAAATCAATAATAC
>CAJNSZ010003626.1:0-10694 GCA_905329745.1 Rotaria sp. Silwood2
CTTTTTCAAAAAATATTCGGAATAAATTATTACGTTCGTTGTACTCCCTTGCATTCCTTTGTACTCCCATGTACTCCCATGTACTCCCTTGTACTCCCATGTACTCCCTTGTACTCCCATGTACTCCCTTGTACTCCCATGTACTTCCTTGTACTCCCGTGTACTCCCGATACTCCCTGTACTCCAGAAGTACTCCCGCACTCCGAGTACGTGATTTCCCCCCTGGGTTAAACACAATTTTGGTTATTCTATCCAACCATATAAAAATTAGATTAAAATGTTTTATGCGAAAAATTTTTGAAATATTTTACCTCCTGGAGGTGCAAAATGACATGTAACTTGCGAGACCCGTAAGTCTGTCAAAACGGGGCTCTCTTGAAAAAACTTCAAAGTATACGCAGCTTCATTCGCTCTACAAACTGATGATAAAAAAATCGAAACTTTAGGGGGAGGAGGATAAGTCTCCCTTAAGTTGTTTCAATTGGAAAACTCTTTAATTTGAAATTAAATGTTTAGATATCGCTTATATATTCATCAACTAGAAAAACGAAATGTTGTGGTGTATACTACTTTTGCCCATGCTGGGCGTACTTGGTCAATCTTCTACCTCAAGGCCTATGCCAACTATTCCAAACTTTATTCCGTTCGGCCTTGACAAAGGAGACACAGTTACTAATCGTGATCTCGATGCAATGACTTCGCCCATAATGATCAGTTCTCGATTTCCTTACTTTAACCAGTATTATGATGAAATCAAACTCTCAAGTCATGGCCTGATCCTTTTTGGTAACCGCTCATACGTTGTACCCCATGAATCACCAGGAAAATTCCCAATACCAGAATTTGTATGTGTGGCACCCTACTGGGCTGACACTGACATCTCTGAAGATCTAACAAGTTATATTTTCTATCGAGAGATAAATACAGCAGACACAGATACACTGATTCGAATCTCCTCGATGGTTCGCACTGGTTTTCCCAATTTAGCAGTGCACCCGATGCTTTGGGCTTTTGTCGCCACGTGGTATCGCGTGCCTGGACACTATGGTTATCCTGGAAGAAACACTTATCAAGCTATTTTGACCACAAATGGGCTTTACTCTTTTGTATTATTTACCTACTATCAATTGGAATGGGCAGATGGAAGGTGGGGTGGATATCCACAGGTTGGTTTTAATGCTGGTGATCAAATCAATTATTTTACTCTCGATCTATCATTCTCTCCCGATGTGATTAAAATTGTGAACATGTCGAACATCGGAGTGCCAGGTCAATATGTCTTTCATACTACCGGCAATATCAGTAATGTTGAATGTGAGACTAACGGTGGTTTCCTCAGTACTCCAACTCGTGGATCACTGTATGGCGGTTATGAACTACGATTGCACGGTATATGTTTCAATGAAACATCATATCAGGTTGAAATCGATGGGCAACTCCTCACGGACTGTCAATTGTATGCTCCACTCTATATTATTTGCATAATGCCAATGGTATTTGGCGGTACAATTCAAATTCGATTGTTTGCTAACAACGATAGTCATCCAATAGCTGGCACTGATTTCGTAACATTTGTACCTGAGGATAATGCTGAAATTTTATTAAGTAACTACGCTGAACTGACTCAATTAACCGAAGCGAACAATGATAATGATGAGTTCACGATGAGGTTTCGTTCCAATGCCATCACAAACAAATACTTGTTTCAAATAAGCGTCTATGACTATGCAGCCCAACAGGATGAAAACAACGGAACACTCTACAATCCTATTAAGCTGCATGTTGAACTTGGTCTGACAAATCTTAACCTGTCATACATTGGTAATATAACAATTCGTTATGACTCCATAATTCCTACTATTGGTGAACCCGAAAATCGTGTTCACTCATTAGGCATTACTTTTGACGTTGTTTCAGCGGCACAGTCGACACGGTATGTTGTGCCGTTAATCAAGTGGGGTTTCCGTATTTATAAAGCACAGAAGTTCATCCGTGATAATTATTGTTCAGTTTGGCTCCGCTTTCAACCAGATGCCTCTTTCTATATTAATCAGATTCCTCCATGTCCGTGCCGAGTACAGACAACATGGAACAATGATTTTATGGGTTATACAGCTGACCCTAAATGTGATGGAAGCAAGCCAGCAAGCGAAACGTGCTCATATCACAAGGGTGCCAAAGGCTGCTATCGAAAGAAATCNNNNAATTGTTGTTAAAAAAATATAAAAAATAAAAAATCTGTCGATCACTTGTAAACCTCTACATCTGCTCAACTTTTTTGTTTTGTTTTTCTTCCTCTTTCCAATACGATGTAATCCAATTTTTCCAGGACTTCTTAAATCTTACTTCCCAACTCTTAATTTTCTATCTCCACAACAATTTCTTTGGATTTTTCTTGTACTCTTAATGTTCAATTATTATTATCTCAATTTTTACTCTCCAATTCTGAATGCTCAATGTTTTTGTCATCTTAATCCTTAACTCTCAAATTCTAAGTGCTCAATTTTTTATCATCTCAATTCTTAATTCTTACATTTCATTTCAATTCTAAAACTCAACTTTTATTATCTTAAATTCTTACTCTCCAATACTAAATGGTCAATTTTTTCATTATATGGATTCTCACTCTCAAATTCTAAGTACTCAAAAAACATTTTTTTATTATGTCAATTCGAAAATCTAAATGCTCAAGTTTTTTATCATCTTAATTCTTACTTTCAAATTCTTAATGCTCAATTTTGATCATCTCAATTCTTAAACCTAAAATTTCAATTCTGAATTCCCAATATCTACAAATTCTCAGTACCTAATAACAATAACAAACACGTACGTACTCACTATGTACTCACCATCATCAACATTACTATCAATTACTTGTCTTACAAATCTACAATTCTTTTCCATTTATCCACATCATGATCCAACTCTTTAAAGCCTTCCACATCATAATACAATTCTCTTCAATTGATCATCCAAAATTCTTTTTTAATTCTTCCACATCATGACACAATTAAATTCATTTTGACTTTTTTCGTACAATGACACAATCCAAACACATCATCACATATCAACAAAAAATATCAAATATCAAAATCATTTACTCGTTTCACATATCATTTATTCATTTCATGTATCATAATTTATATCATCGATTTGCTCCACACCTCATAACTTATACAACTTATAGACTACATGACTTAAAATCAATGTGATTAAGACTGTCTCATACTCCACTATATCATGAACAATTATCATATCACTATATCTCTTTTTTCGTCACATCATTACATATATTTCTTCTTCTTTGTTTTGTTTTGTCCGACCACTGTATACACGTTTTTGTTCTTTTTCATATTTTCCTCACTTTCATATTTTTTTCCCACTCTCATTAATCTGTGTCTAGCCTGACGAAGAAAAAATTCGAAACGCATTGCTTATTATTACTCTTCTTTATTTCTTATTCAAATAAACTAAATTTATACCTATTTTTCCTCATTCAATTTCTTCCTTAACTCATCTCCAGATTTCTTCAATAACAAAAAACAAAACAAAATTCTTTATATATATTATATAATTATATCATTCTAAATATATGTGAAACGATTTTCTCTATTTTCCATAATTCATTAAGACAAATAATTCTATTTTGACAACAATCGATTCGAATCCACAAAGAAGCATAATGATTGACTATTAACAATATCAACCAAAAAACTAAACAACAAACAATAATAAATGTTTTAATATTTGATAAGAATCAAAGCAAATGACCAAACATAAATACATTCTTTTCACTGCTCTTTGTGTTTCATTTTGATTATGTATTCCGAGTGATGAAAAAGTCGATTTCACCATCTTTCAACTAATTAAAAAGTTAATTTTCATAAAGAATCAAATGAAGCTTACAGGAAACTTTTTCGTTATAATCACATCATACTATTTTCTTTAGCAGCTAAATTGCTCAATAGAACGAAAACGTTTTTTAAGAATTACTTCAATTTCATGTCGTTGCTCTGAAGTAATACGAACAATTTCACTTTTTTGTGTTTCTACTGAATAATAAATTGTTATACCATTGATTAGAATGAATTAAGCCTTTAAAAAAATAAATCAATAATCAAAATAAAAGAATAATCTCTTGAGGGTGTGGATGTGGGTCTAGATGATGTGCTGATACCCACAACGGACAGCCACACCCCACAGGTACAGGGGCGTCAAGTTACATCCACATACCTTATACACTCACACTCCCACACCTACACCTCACACCCACACCCACACCCACACCCACTCACACCCACACCCATGATTAAACTCATCTTATATTTGTTTTCGGTGACCAAATTCTTTCGGCGAAAATAGAATCGGCGAACTTTGTTTTCGGCGAAAATGGAATTTACCTTGTAGAGCTCGACGAGCTCTATCTAACCATGTATAAATATTTGAAAAAACATTTTAGTCGATTTTTGAATTACTAGCCCCTTGGTTATATGCACATAACAACGAATCATACTTAATATATTTCTTCACGAAAAAAAAACTATCAGTTAGTTCTCGTATTTCATTGGCACCATCAATCCAATCTTAGTTTATCTATTTGATAGAAATTTTCATCGATGGGAACAAAACATAATCGAATTTCATACTTATTCTTCCTTTATTCGATTTTCACTCACGCGAAATCTTTATTAATTTGTTTACTTGAAAGTGAAAATAACTATTCAAACTATTGTGATGCAATACCATGAAGAATGTGAAAATGTAGATATGGTGGATAGTATTGATATTCCTGTTGTTCAACCGTTATTATTGCCTGATCATTCTCAAATCAAACAAATTCGACAATTTCTTATGATTTTACTCTGTATTTCCTTGGTAAGCTTGTATTTCGAGAAAAATAATTTGTAAAAGAGAGTCTTTGTTCTACTTTAAAAACTACGTATATAGTTTTAGTACAAAGAATCTATTCTCAGTGTTTTTTTTCTGCTAATATTAAGTAGATATATCCTATAGGGATTTGCTGTGGTCTATTTAATAATGTCCATCATCGGTTGGGCAGTTACAGATGGTTTCTATCGAAAGGACGAACGTTTTCAAATTATTGAAGCTATTATTTCTATTCTGTTTTATGGATTTGGACTTCTTGTTACACACAAATATCACCAAAAAGGTTTACGAGTGGTATGTTTTTTAATAATTTAGTATAATTTGACGAGAGAAAATAATCGTTGTTTCATTTTTCTTAATGTTTAGTATGGATGGTTGAGTATCATTTTACTTATTATTACTGCTATTGTAGTTATCGCGTATCACTTGGTTCGTGTCAAATTGTACTTTCAAAGCTATGGAAATTTTGTTGGGATGGTATTTACATATGTGACTTACATAATAAATATTTGGTTTCATGTATTTGCCATAACTGTGAGTTGCTTTGCTCATTCAATTTGTGTGTTTTACTTAATTTTTTACAGGTGGTTATCATCACATTTGCATTTAAACTGGCACGACTCATGGATACCCATGGACAATTCATTGCTAGAAAAGCCTAGTTTTTTTAATCACTGAATTGTTTAATTTCTCTCATTTAATCTTCAATGGTAATGTTTTATGTTTTAAACACAGTTAATGAAATAAACGTAATTCATGTAACGAATAGAATTTTATTGTTCGAATTCTGTCTAAGAAATAACTTTCATCTGATAACAAGCTAAAGTCAATCATTGAGAAAATATTTTTCACAAATCGATTTAATTGATAAAGAAATCTAGCACGAATTCGACACACAATCAGCTGGAATATTTAATAAAGATGGATAATCTTTATAGAATGTCGAATTTTCTACTGATTCGGTCGGAAGATTCTGAATAAAACTGGCAAATGAATCACCAAGTAATCGATCTTTATTCATAAAATTTATCAATTGTTGATCAACAGTTAGATGAAAATAATGATTCCATTTTTCAAATTCGTCTCGAGTCAGATTACATTCTTTACCTGATAAAGTTCTTGATCGTTTGTAAAACACATCAAAAGAATGTATTTTCTTTGTTTGACTACTCAACATATTAATCACATGAATTGATGTAAATAGATCACGAACATTTCGGTATAATTCCGCTAATTCTGATTGAACTTCTCGTTTTGATTCTTCAGTATCATTAATTGTTGTTATATTCTATGGAAGTTGTTGATTATTTTGTTTTGTTAATTGCCAGAATATTATCTCCATCATAACTAGCTGAATATTTTTAGATATTTGATCATTTGTTGATTTTGAATTTGATGCAAATTTAGTCAATAATTTGGTTAGAATGTATTGCATTGAATTGGATAAAATGAAAATTTTCATTTCTTTGTATTAATCTAACAAAAATACAAGATAGAATGAAGATCTCTTCGATTTTTCTTTCTTTCAGATGTATCCTGACAAATGCCGAGGTATTTTGCATAGAAACAAAAAGTTTTTTTCGTGCCTAATGTTTTTACATACTACTAGAACAAAGTCTGTGGCTATTGAAAACACTAAAAAAGCTTTTACAGGAGTTTACAGTTTTTCTTTTGATTTGCAATGTACTAATGATAGTTCTAAATATTTTCGATAAAGTAAATTGTATTGAGGAAAGAATAGTTCTACGATGATATTTACTAGGCAGTAATCAAGACGATAAAAGAATTTTTTTAGATATTTTGTCAAATGATATGACTAAATTAGACTAACGACTTACGTAGAAAATAAACGAAGAACGAAGAGTTTTCATTGATATGTTTGAACTATGAGAAGTAGATCGAAGATCAGATTGATTATTGATGTGGGAAATAATAATGGGTGTGGGCGTGAGTGTTGGTGTTGGTGTGTAAGTCTTCCCTTCATCCACACACCCACACCCACATCCACACCAAAACCCACCCACATGCACACTCACACCCACACCCACACAGCCACACCCTCGGAAACCATTCAGAGATTTTGGGTATGCCAATCTCAACCAATGAGGTTTCTGAATGGTGAATAATTAACCAATCAGGGGTAGGTCGTGAATTAATGACAAAAACACAGCTAAGCAACGACAAAGCTACATCAATCCATACAGCCAATCACAGATATCACCACTGAAGAATACTAATATCGATTTACACTCACATATACACAAAAAACGACGACTACTCATTAGTTCGTCGAGTATCATATCTGATCCGATTTTTTTTCTTAATGCTGCTGATGCTGGTGTAACTTGATTAGGTCGAACTGCAACAGGTAGTGGATCGGTGCGAGTCGTTGTTTACTTGGCTCATATAAGAAGAGTCGCATCAACCTCTTAGCTTCTCATATCTATTTCTGAATGACTATGGATATTACGTTAGGTTTTTGCTTTTATATAAGGGCTTATGTGAAGCATGATTCTCAATGATTGTTTAAGTATGACGCGAGAACATTGATCCAATGTTTCTAAGTTTGCAGAAAATATCGCGAGGTACACGTAAATGTTTTTGGATCTAATGACGGTGAATTTAATGTGCCCACAACGGATTGGTGGATTATCCAGCATTAGAAGCTTCGTTTTCCTAATGGCATCTTGTGCAGATGATGAGGTTTCGTAGAGTCAAAAAGTGCAACCTTTATGCATACAAATTATGCCAAAGCTGCTCTTGGTACTTAAGGGTGTGGGTGTGGGTGTTGGTCTGGAACAAGGTCTTGCATCAACACCCACACCCTAGCCACATTCCACATCCACCCACCCACATCCACATCCACCCCACACCCAATTCGTCCAGTACTGCTATGCCAAGTGGGTATCTTGATTTTTTCGAATAGAAACTGATTTTCAGAAGAAAAAGTGCATTATATGAAGCACCTTACGGATCAAAGTTTATACAGCTGATTGTTCGATAGAAGATTTAAGTATTCTTTGACGTTTTACTTCCACATTCTCTCACATTTAATAGTCTACCCGATCAAAACATAGAATCGGTTTCTACCATTTTTATGAGTTGTAATGTCATATTCGCTACATCTGCGTTTAAAATAACATAACCAATTAGGGTATGAGTGTTTGAATGCTTATCTAAATCGACATTCACCTGCACCCATACTCTATGAATACTCTTCTTACCAAGGTCCACACCCAAACTCAAATGTTCATTGTTAAATTATTGTTTTTACGGTACAATAGAATATATTTTTGACATCTCTAACAAAGCAAATAGCAATTAAAAACTGTAGACATAGATGTGGAACATGAGAGTGCATTCTTGACTTGTGGGATGGGGGTAGATTTGAAACATGATTTACATTATTTCAAAATAAAAAGGATCAACATAAGGAGAGTCTGAATAAGAACCTCTGTGAGAATTAAAATCACATAAAGAGCAAGAAGATTGTTTATTGTTTACAGTTTGCGTTTATTAGTTCACCCCCTTGAACCAACGACACGCCTTCACCGGACCACAAGTCATTTCCTATAATGAAGCATTAAAAACATGATTAAAAATAACACTCACTTACCACTTGTTGCAGTCCTTGGTCATTAACAAAACGTTTTACAACCGTTTCTTTTACTTTCGGGTCTGTTATTCTCTGAATCCACGTGCCATTTTCAAAAACAATAAGTGTCTAAAAAAAATGGTTTTAGATAAAAAGAAGAATCAATATAGATGCAAGCATTTCATAGTAAAAATGTGAGACGAGAAACTTTACCTGCACTTGCTGTCCGCCAGGAGTGGTATCTGTAAATTCAACACCAGGAGTAAAAGTAGTTGTTTGAGTTTTTAATATTGTTTCAGTACGTATTGTCCAGACACCATCTTTTTCACTGATTACTACACGTGGATTCGAACGTGTTGCCATCATACGAATAAGCATAGGAACACCCACCTCTTTCAAGAAATCGTCCAAATTTTCACTGCGAACCTGTAAGATTAGAATGCAACAGGATATTATGGTGAGATGAGAATAATACAAGTCATTTGTAATATTTACATGATCCCATGTTCCTATGAGCGATTCAATAGTATTGCTACTAGCCATATCTTCCTAAAAATCACACAAAAAAAAACAAGACATGAAATTTACAAGAAAACTCATATTTATTTTCTTTCTACTACTGCAGCATATATACTGCACCTATGAAAAGAACACGTGTTACACAATAAAAATAGATGAAAACGCAATGAAGAGTGTAAGATACTTTCATTCAGGCATACGCACATAAAAAAAAGTAGAGAATCATCATAGATGCTGTCTTGTGCATTAAATGAGTAGAGAACTAAAAGCAAACACGTGGGTGAAGCACAAGCAGAACGCTCTACCACATCCTACATTTTATAATTCAACGTAATTTTAAAAAATGCATCTTCATAGAAGTTGTAACACAAATATCCTGATCCAAATAGTTGAGGAAAGTTCAAAGATTTTTATACAAAATTAGAATTCAGATAAGTGAAAAATTTCGAATGACTTTTTTCGTCATACACACACAGATATCATAATTACAGCTACGTTTTCACACATCTTACTCTTCATTAATCTCATTTTTATATTCAAAGCGAATCAATATATATAGTTCCAAGTGAACTAGTGCTACGGTAAATGGCGAGTATTCCTTCAAAACATACAGATCTCATATGTATAGCCACAATCTTAACAAATCCTTATCGAGGACTAATTAGAGTTCTGCTACGTCCTTGAAACTCATCGTTATCCCTACATTTACAATCGTCATAGCTCACATAACCTAGTCTTTTCCTAGAGAAAGACTGGGTATGTAGGTTAGACATGGTATCCACCAAAAAACAATTTAAAGTTAAGAACTAAAGATCGGAAAAAACAATTCACAGGACACGCTATAGTAAGATAAACTGGACTAAATCGAACAAGTCTCAATCAAAATATCACATACACTGTCAGGCTAGATTTATCGTTTCGATTACAGAAGCTCAGATATGACCATTTTAAATTACAAAAAAACACTTGCTCTAAAATTTTAGCGTACATTAATAAATGCAAAAAGAACCTAGGATATCTTGGAGCGGGATTCGAGTATTCCGTAACTGGATTCGTCTGTAGGTTATACCAAACACTGGCAAGGGTATACCAAGATAGATCTTGACGAGTTCTATCGATTCCACTATTTACTTTTTTCCCAACCCCTTCCCTTCATGGAAAAAAGTTTAAAAAACTAACGAAAAATCACGAAAAAAACAAGCATTTTTTGTAAACTGCACCTGGATTCGCCTGTAGGTTAGACCAAAATCTAATAACCGTATAACAAGATAGATCTCGTCGAGCTCTATCTAATGGACACCTTTTCAACCCGATTCCACCTTTGGATCCCCTCCTAAATGGCGAATCTTGGCCAGAATCCGGATCTTCCAGGTATATCACACCCGGATTCGCCTACAGGTTATACCAAAGCACACAAATGGTATACCAAGATAGATCGCGTCGAGCTCTATCTAATGGACACCTTTTTGACCCGATTCCACTTTTGGATCCCCTCCTAAAGGGCAAATCCAGATCTTCATAATACAATTATTGAAATTGTCTAAGTTTGTCATTGTCTTTGTGAAGCAGATGGAAAACAAACCGTCAATAAATTTTATTATTTTTTCAAAAAAAAGCGTAAATTATTTTTTAATTTAGTTTTGGTTACAGTTAACATGTTAACTTCCATCTTGTTTTCTTGTAGCGAATTGTT
>CAJNSZ010003627.1:0-10693 GCA_905329745.1 Rotaria sp. Silwood2
TATTGCCATGAGAATCATCTGTCTTTTAAACATATCTATCAATATCTATATGCACATTGTGCTCATATTCATATTAAGATGATTCTCATGGCAATACTTCTCGTATGAATTCTATTCACTACAGAAGAATTGTGTCAAAATTCTAATTTTCTAGTAGAATTATAATCCATAACATGCACTGCTTCTTGTACCTAACTCAAAATTTTTCTTACAATCTTCTGCCTATAGCAGAATTTAATCAGATCTCTAATTCACTGACAGAATTGTGTTTCATCCTGCAGAAAGTGTCGATGTGGGTGCGTTTCATGAGCAGACCCAGTTTCAAACCCACTCTTGATACAATTGTGTCATGTTTTTTGGCATAACTGAATGTAACTACTTGCTTTGGGTGTGGGATGTGGGTGGGTGTGGGTGTGGATGCGAGTCTTCACTTCATCTACTCGCACACCCAGACCCACATCCTCACCTTTTTTTGTTGCTCAAAACACATTTCTTTCATTAAAAATTTACGCCGCTTACTAGTGACGGACTGTTATGAACACAATGTGTAATTATTATGAACAAGGAACAAAACTGCATGCAGATTGAATTAGTTATGTAAAAGAAATGGTCAAAGGTCGTTTAGTCATTGTCAATAGCATTTATTTCTAAGAAACAGAGCATAGATCACCTGATTATACTTTTTTCCACGTTTGCTTATATTCACTCATTTTTTTAAAATTAGTTCGATTCGGTTCTGTTCGTTTTCGCTCTCTGATGTCTAAAATGATTGCATTTTTTTTTATCCGAAAAAAATAACGAATCAATTGTAGGATAATTATTCATTATTATTTTTGTCTACGTTCTTACATGAAGAATTGCACTGCGTAATAAAAAGAAAAGAATCCTAGCTCAAGAAGTCGACTAAAACACGTTCGAATTGGGAAAAATATCACAGCCATGTCTCATAGAGAGTTCGAAATAACAATAGAGATATATAGATTGTTTAGAATCATCTTTAGATGAGTCTCAACAATCAAATGAATGTTCTTATGAAACATAAATGGAATGTAAAGTATTAAAATCTTTGCTTGAAGGTCATATTTTAACAAAATATATACATCCACAATTATCAGTAAATATAATAAAAATAAAAGTCACGAATCATTGTTTACGTAGTAAAATTGATAAGATGCTCAAAAGGGGATTTGAAAAACAATTAATTAAAGAAAATACGTAATAAGAAAACAATATTTCGTCAAACAGATCTTTTCATGATGAAAAATTCACTATAATATAAAGAATAGTATCAAAAAGTTGTTGTAACCTCAAACGTGTTATCTTTTTTGTCTTACAGATTATAAAAAAATTATGCATAATGAATCAATTGATTCTCATTAGCAAAAAATTTATCATTTGAAGAAAATTTTTGTTTGAAAATTTTATATGAATTTAATAGTACTTTCATAAGTATTGGGTGTGGTGTGGCTGTCTACATTATCTGTTCTGTATTCTAAATCCCACACTCATACCCTGTTTCCACAATTGCTATAGGACCAGCTTATCTCGCGCTTTGACATCGTTTATATTAAGTAGATCTTGCGTCTAAACGTTTATTATTCTCTTACAAGAAGGAACGACAAGAAGGATCTTTCGTCCCTTCAAAGCCTTTCCATTCTCTCAAGTACAAAGCAAACAGATGTTCAGTAACAAAAACATGTCCGTCATACACACACACTGCAGTAAAGAAGAAAAATTAAGACAGCTACACACTCTTATTGATAACAAGAAATATACTCGATTCATTTGTCTTTGTTATACATAGTCGGGGTAGATGCACACTGTAGAACCACACATGTTGTGACAACATTTGTTTTCACCTGAACAATCATTGTCGACATCACACATATGTCCGTCACAAAGACCCCACAGAGGATTATCCTTTACGGAAGTAGATGATGGACATAGGCCTGGTTTTTTCACATTGTCTTTTGGTACAATACAATGATGGCCACATGGTTGTTCGATACGAAAGCAACATTTTTTGCCACTTCCACATTCATCCTTGTTGGGTGAACATGTAGATTCGCACTTTTCCGGTACCATTACAAATCCATAGCCAGGACACACCTTGTCGCCAGCAGCGGCGACGCCGATGATAAATAATAATGAAACAAGCAATGGAAGACAAGTCATCGTGCAAATACAACAAGCTTGAAATGATTGAAGACTGATGGAAAGAAATCAATACATATTGTTTTTATAATCGATTTATCATTAAAAAACGGCAGAACTGCAAGGGAGAGCAAAAGAAAAAAAACGAAAGATAAGTATAGATATGCAACAGACGGACACTATTCTCACAATGGAACAATAGAGTCCAACAATCAAGGTTTAAACGCTGATCGAAGTGCAGCATATCACAAACCTATTTTTGCCTTTTATGAACATCTTATCAATCCTTCCAAAATCCTTTAATGCAAGACAAATCCACATACTCACAAACTTCAAGTATTCATTGTAAAAGTTTTACGGCAGAGCTTATGAAAACAGAAAATCCTTTCAGAATTTGTTATACTTTGCATATGCATCAATTCATCAAAACAATGCATCATTTGTAAACAATTATTTGAAAAACTTGAAAACTCTTTCCGTACACTGTAAAAAGAAAGAGAGAATGAAGACGTTCACCCACACATCATCTGAAGAAGGAAGACAATCACTGTATGCAGGGGTGTGGGTGTGGGTGTGAGTGTGAGTGTGGGGTGGTGTGGGTGTGGGTGTGGGTGTGTGGGTGTGGGTGTGGGGTGGTGTGGGTGTGGGCGTGGGGTGGTGTGGGTGTGGGTGTGGGTGTGGGTGTGTGGGTGTGGGTGTGCTGGTTTGGGTGTCCACACCCACACCATTTTTTGTTTTCTTTTTAAGAGAATCATGTTAAAGTATTTCTAGTAATTGAAATTTTCTCCAACGATCTAGCAAAAGTTATATTTTCAATTATTTTTTTATTAACATTGACTCGTTTAGTGATACTCTTTTCATTATCATATGACAAATTTTTTACAAAAATAATTTTTAAATTTTTTCTAATTTTATACAACAGTGGTCTTGATACCTGAGTCCATACAAAACATGCTTTTGTAACTCAGAGATGCGCACCACTCCACATTTAGAAAATTTTCAGTTTCTCTTAGCAAAAATCGTGGGTTTTATTTAAAAATGATCATAAAATAGAAAAAGAAATGTATTGCATCTCCTGTTTTTCTTTGAAGCACATTCCTGATGTAACTGGTTAAAAAATAAACAAAGCATCATTCAAAGTATGATCGAAAATATACAACTTAAACAAAAAAATATTAAGTTAATAAACATTAGAATTCAAATCTAAATCCAATTAATAAATGATTCGATTTCTTTAGGAATAGAGATTTTCTGTTCTCCCATTTGAACGTATTATATACTAAACTGTAAATCATTTAGTTTCATTTTTCTTTCTTTTTATTTCGATGATTTCACACCACATTATATTATATCAAGTCAGAGTATGTGAATCATACTCTATAACTAAGACTAGAAGGTTTATTAAGCACATACAGTGGGTCCAAAAATTATTGGCCCACCCTTAGTACGTTACTTTTTTGATCACTTTACTGTTTGAAGACCAAACAAATTAGAGAGCTCTGGTTTTCACCATCATGAGGGTCCATCATGCCTAATCTATCTCTGACTATTTTGAGCTTTTGATTTTCTTTCATTCCCACAGTATGTCAAAAGATGTGTTCATGCACTCTATACATGCTCGTACCCGTTTTTTTGATAAATGTAGCTGCTAAAAATGTTCTGTTTTCATAACAGAATAGAGGTGATTGCCTTCTCTTATACTTACTAATATGAGCTTCGAGACCTTAGTTTCTGTTGGTTTTTAAAAAAGCGGAGGTACAAAAATGCGGCTGAGCGCACAAATACTTTTGACATACTGTAGGAATGAAAAAAAAAGAAAAAGCTGAGAATAATTATATATAGACTAGACATGGTGGACTACATGATGGTGAAAACTAGAGTTCAATAGATTGTTTGATTTTAAAATAGAAACGAAAACAAAGTGAGGTGGTAGAGGTGGGCCAATAATTTGTGGACTCACTGTATTTATTAAAAATATAAATACATTTTAGTTTAAATTTGGAGATTTTATCTGGTTTTATAAAAATTCAACTGTTGAGCAATTGTTGCAAAATGAAACGTGTCCGATGCGATAGAACAAAAAAAAGATGAATATTGATTCATTCGTCACTATCTCCAAGGTAATGATTATATTCAACATATATTGTCATAGTGTGCAGACTGAGGCCTGATCTACACTATACCAACTTAAATCGAATTAAGTAACGTGATTGGTTCATTCACATTTAAATCATCTTTTTGAGATGATTTACTGGTTAATTCACTTTTAATTCGGGTAGTGTAGATCAGGCCTGGGGGGGGGGGGGAAGCATAGCGAAATAAGCCAATAAATATGAAATGCACTATAAAATAATTCTAAGATGCCGAACTTTTAACGTACACTAATCGATAGAGAAAATTTTTCTTCATCGATCTACATTTTTGGTTTCTCTCAGAAAAATGTCTCTGCAGAGAAATTAGCAAAATACTGTGACCAATCAAAATTAGGGTACTTCTGCAGATGAACGACACCGCGGCACCCACACTCTTTTATGTCCTATGTTCTATTCAGCCAATAATATAGAGGTGTCGTTCATCTGCAGAAGAACCGGACGGATAATATAAAAAGAAATGAAAAAAATTGTCTAGCAATGAATATAAAGAGAGTATAGCTGTTAAAATCAAATGTAAAAAATATAATCGTTTATGCTATTATATGGGTTTGTTTACATGTTTCGACGATCTACCCGATCTAGTACTAATCGAGCTCTTCTCATATCTGTCATCTATCGACATACTATGGGGATTTACTCGTCTTAATAATCGTCTGACAATGTTAATAAATGAACGACGTTTTTTTCATCATGTTAACTTATCACTTGCAGATTATCATCAATTTAATAGAATTCTTCGTTTTCTTCCATTGAATAATATTCAATCACTTTCAATCGATAGTGATGCATCTTCACTTCAATTAACTCATTGGCCTTATTTATCTCGTCTGAGAACTCTGCGTGTCGTTGGTGTCCACTACGATCATGATGATCTTTCGGTCTTTCTTTTGCGTCATGCAGCTACACTTACTCATCTTATCATCAAATCAAATGAAAGATTGATTCCGGCAAGTATAGGAGAATTTCTTCTAATACGTTTAGATCTATATAAAAAAATTAAAATCATTGAAGAAAGAATTGCAAATTCTGAGGTACCGACCTCCTTTAAAAATCTTCTTACAATATTTTCAGAAAGAAGAAATAGGGTGTGCCGTTGAATTGTATAAAAGATGAATTATTATCATTATTTGAAAATTTCAAACGGTTCACAATTTGAATTGAATATGTAAGAAGAAAAAATTGTATGGAAATAGCGTCAAATTTCATTCAACAGAGTTTATTAGATTCAATAAAAATAATAAAAAAATATCGAGTTCAATGTAAAGCATGTTGTTCTATTAATACATTGAAATATAAAATAGTTTTTTCATTGAGAAGACAAGATCGTTCCAAAGCATTTATATTATGTCGAATAAGTTCTCACAACTATCATAAACATTTGTGCTTTAAAAACTAATAAAATTGAAAAATTCCATGAGATAAAATATTAAATAAAATAGGTTTCGTTCAACAGCTTTATATAATAGAATGAAAATTGTTTCAAGAGTCTGAAGATCTCCATCTATAAATCAGTATACTTCCAAAATATCTAAGATTAATTGCTAATAAAGATTTTAGTTGATTAGAACCTTCACTTTATCGATCTCTTTTTAAATCGATGCTCTATACTGCTTCAAATCTGACGATTAAAACCTTCGTTAATATTGTTCTTTATTAAATAATCTACTGATATTTGTATACTATTTTCAGGATGGTTTTACGATTAATTCCGAATATACAATAGCGTATATTGCAACATTAATAGAAAATATTCTTTTTATCCGATTGCCTGCACTACGATCACTTGACTTGGGCATGAATAACTATGGAACATGTTGGCCCATTACTACTGCAGTAGTTCCACTTACTTATTTGCGTATTGATTTACCGCGTATGGATACTTTGATTAGTCTTATATCGACACCACCACTCTGCGACACACTACGTCAATTACACGTTCATATAGGTAATGCGAAGTCTGTTATATCGACATTTAATCTATCGGTCCAAATGATTCAGTTACATACATTCACTTTTGTTCAAACATTTTTCTCGGAGTTAACAACTAAATGGAAAAATTTCGAAATGCTAACATCTTCGAATGTTATGCCTGTTCTTCGACGTCTTAATGTCCCTTTTTATTGATATCGATGATTTAAATCTTATTGGTTCATCACCACTTTTTACTGATCATCGTACAATTGATGTTCATTTCGCTTTTAATCTTATCAATTGTTCACAATACCTTGAAATGACACAATATATACCACGTGGTAGTGGTTTTCATCCACGAGAAATAATTGGTGTAACTTTCGTTGTTAAACATTGGTCTAGTAGATCCAAATGGCTCGCTAATGGTAATCCTTCTGTAAGTTATAGCTCACTTATATTGTCGTCTGCATTTTCTTGATTTTTAAATAAAATATGAAGATAATGGAAAAGTTATGTTCTTTATATTTATGGACTCGTGAACGTCGATATCATCATCATATGTGGTATACTCTTCTGTGGGCATTTGATGAATTCTTTCACGATTATCTTCCAGAGAAATGGATCATTAAAATACAAGTATTTGAACAACTTTCTCACAATACAACGACAATTGATCAATCATCTCTTCGTAGATTAGATGCATGTGGTCAAACTTTAGCATTACCTATATATACTCTTTGCCTCATGTTGTACCAACTGATTACATTGAAACGTTTCACCTGTCCTATTATAATAGACCTATTCATATGCATTTATCTGTTCTGCGCACTATAACTCTCGTGAATAGTATTCAGTGCCTGAACAAACGTTCTTTATTTCCACCAACTATTCGTTCTATTTGTATTCTACTTTTTTATTCTTATCCTAACTATATGTTACCAAACTGGTCAGTAGTTTTGGATTCACTTTCAAGTTTTTCACAATTGAAATCGTTACATGTATTTATGTATGATTTACCAGAAACTATCGATGATAAAAGTTGTCAAATGATTGTAAGGACAGCACCATTATTCAACGATTTTGCCTTTTGCTTTCGATATAAATTCGGTTTCTTAGAAGGTGATGAACTCGAAGCTGTATTCAAAGATCATGCAAAATTTATTAGACAATTATATCATTATATTTGATCATTGCCTCTTGATAAAGAACCTCATTATTCAATTGAAACGGAAGGTTATGGACTTACAATCTGGTTTTAATTAACATATAAATCTAACCAAAATCATTTTTATTTATGATAATTCAAATGAAATTTTTTTTTGTAAAAACAATATGAATTATTAATGTTATGCATTGTTTTTTTTTAAATACTATTATAAATAGGCCGTGAAGTCACGTCATTCAAAAAACGACTATTTTGCTGAAACAGCTAATAGTTAAAGTGAAAAATCATTTTCAAATTGCACTATAATAATCAGTTGGACTCTGTAATGTATTGTGTTATGTCCCCATTAATTAATTGAAATTCTTTTTAGTTTCAAACTGAATTCTATAAAAGACGACACTCTTTTCGCGAATATGAAATGTCTAGTCTATACAACAGTCTTTCCGAACATGATAGCGATAACCCTTTACAATTCTATAACTGTATATAGTATATATATTTGATGATATTCATTGGTTAGTAAAAAAAAGGAAAGATTCGACTATCTCAAATCATTGTAGTGAAAATTAATTGACTTAACTGAATTATGTGGAAGTAATATAAAGACAGCATGTTAGTGGATAACTTAGTGAGTGCCCAAAAGAAAACAAGTGAAAGATAAAATAATTTTTGTTTATTTTAAATAAACTTTCATTTATTTTTCTTGTTTTTCTCTTTCTCATAAGCTGCTCGTTGTTTAGGTGTTATTTGACTCCAATCAATTGAAGAATATCGATTCATGTCAAGACAATCAATGTGATATGGCTAGAATGATAAAAACAAATCAGTATTTGAATTTGATATGAACTACACGTGAAACTTACAACTCCATCCATAACAAAAGGAAAATTCGCTCTTATTGTACGGTTTTCATATGGGTCTCCTTTCTTTCGACAAGCAGCATATGTATTTTGTCGAACGGACTGTTACCACTGCCTACATTTAAAATAAAAAAAGCCGTTCTTCGATTCTAGATAAACCAACGCATCATTTGGATCTTTAAATAAAAGTAGAACTTCTTTATACTTTTATTAGCAATAATTACAGAATATTTAATAACATCACCACTACCACGACCACTTGCAATAGTATGAACATGTAGTGGTTCAATAAATGTTATATTATCTACAATGATGAAATACTTTTAATTATTATAATTAGAAAGATAGTTTAACTCACCAATATTATAAGTTAATTTACCCATTTGAGATTTATCACATAATACTTTTATATCATGAAGACTTTTGTGGTGAATTCGATCAACTTAGTGCATTCTCCGGTAGAAATAATCACATTGCATTGCTACAAATATTAATATCAGAGCAACCTAAAACAGAAAAAGTGAAAACTTTAATCATTCAAAGAAAAATTCTAAAATTACTTTTGCTGCTTCTGTATATGTCGAATTTGCTTCAAAAAGATGAGCTCCAAATTTGGAGCTTACAAATTTCTAGTTTTCAGCGAATTTTACTTCGTAACTACGTGCATATTTTTCGTAGACATTACGGGTCGACTCAGCATAGTGAAAAGTATCCATTTGCATGGTCTAAAATTGAGGAGTTGAAGTTGCGTGCTCGAATTTTGTTGAAATATAGACATTTGAAAACTCCAAATTTGAAGATCACCTTTTTTGACCGTCGAATTTGGCCAATTGATCGATAATGTACAATATTCTATAAATTATAAGAGACTTTGAACGAACCAATGCCAATGTAGATGGTGATCGGTTAACTCTGAATAACGTTATTTTTGCTGGTAGTGGGCACAGTAAATGCGTTATTTGCCGTCAAGAAACACGTCGTGGGATGATATCGATGCCAAAAAGTGCTCGACTAGATCTACTTATTACTCATTTAATGTACGCACCAAACGGCGTTCGTTGTTGTTCATCCCATCTATTCAATCATAATCGTTTATTACCCGATGTCGAGATAACTATGGGAAATCGTCAGCAACTTGTATCATCCCTCTCATCATCAGAAATGATTGACCTCGTGACTGATCTACTTTCACTCCTTCATGAAGCTGTTACATCTGCTCGTCTTGATTTTCCAGATCCTTCTTTAAATGATGAAGACTACTTGACCTGGACAGGCTGGACAAAAGCTCAGTTTGATAACATGTTTCATATCATTTCTCCTTATTTACGTTCGCCTTCTAATCGTCATACTCGAAATGCTCTCGCTATGTTTTGAATCAAGTTGAAAACTAATTTGTCTTTCCGACAAATAGGTTCTGTATTTAATATTCCACGAAACAGTGAAGATCGACGCAAACGAGCTACTGATGCATTCGATAGCGTTCGTCAATGTTTAATTGAGAAATTTGTACCTCATCATTTAGGTGTCCAACACTTAACTAGAGAAGACGCCAAAAAGCAAAATACGAGTTTTAGTATTGAATTTTTTGGCAATAATGTGACTATAACTTGGGATGGAACATATCTATATATGGGCAAAAGTAGTTCGCACTTAATCAATCGGGAAGCTTATTCTGGGCAAAAGTAAGTTTCTTTTTTGCATCGACTTCAAGATTACAAATCTCTATTCTAGGCATCGCCATTTAATTAAATTCATGTCCCTGATATTGCCAAATGGGTATATACTTGATATCATAGGTCCCTTTTGGGGCACCATGAATGATGCCTCTATTGCAAAGAATATCACTGACACATGTGATATTCTCATGAAATTGTGCGAAAAAGGTGATACGATGATTGTCGATCGCGGATTCCGCGACGTCATTGAATCGTTTATTGTTATGGGGTACGAACCGAGAATGCCTGACTTTCTAGCTAAAGGACAAAAGCAGCATAGTGTAGAACAAACAAACAGATCTCGCTTGATCACAAAAGTTCGATGGAGGATTGAATCGTACCATGCTCGTATGAAAAAATGGACTTTATTTAGTGGTCGGATTGAAAAAGCTTTCATCCCAAAAGTAGCTGATTGTGTACGTATTGTCTCAGCTGCACTTAACTGCTACCGAGAGCAGATTAGTCAGAATACTATCAATAGCGACGATAGCATGCTTGCACAATATATGCGTCAACAAATCGGTCGTAATAATATATTACAAGCTCGTGTTGATCAGGGCTTATTATCTTCCCGCTCTCGGTGGAAAAAAATTGAAGACAGCAATTTTGATTTTCCACAGATATCTCTAAAAGACTTACGTCAATTATTCTTCGAAACATATCAGATAAAAATCGGACGTTCATATGTAGAGGAGCATATCAATAGCGATGGAGAGTATATTATTGAAGTGAATA
>CAJNSZ010003628.1:0-10693 GCA_905329745.1 Rotaria sp. Silwood2
CAGACTTGAATTTTTTTATTGCTTTTATATAATATACTTAGAATACAGCAATAGTAATGATAGTAGTACTATACTACATTATAAAAGGCTTAAGGAAGTTTTCTCTCTCTCTATTTATATATACTGATAGTCCAAACACGTAGATCGATTTCTTCGAATTAAGCGAAGCTTTTTATTGGAGTTAATTGTCGAAGTATCACACGGTCTTTGTCAATAAATGGTGTACTTCTAGTACATGCATGAGCAAATAACTTTCTACCGAGCCACATTTGTCAACGTGCATCGACTGGAAGAGTACCGAAACCACAAGACAGTATTTCCAAATATGCTCTAACAAGAATTTGAGAAACTGTTATAACACCCTAAGCAACAAAATAAGAACGAATGATTTGTGTTGGATACTTATGCGTATTTATTAATCTTACTGTGAATGCTTCTTCAACTTCCGTTACTATTTGAGTATAATCCATGGTCGAAGTCGTTTGTGCAAACAGTAATTGACGAGCATAATAAGTGAAAGTCATGAAAGAACAAATGTTCGAACAGGACGGAAACTATCATATTAAGCAACCCAATGTCACTTATTTTTGTATGCACTCGTAAGGCTCGCTTCTTTTTACTAATTTCCTTCGATTGTATTTTTAAGCAAGTCGTCGACTTAGAAGCGACATTCCAAATATCAAATAAAGCAGTCGTTATTTTTAAACAGAAAGAAAATTGATCGAATAGCTTAAGTACATACTTTTAGAATTTTCAGATTTCGTCTTTTCTCGATATGAGCCTTTCAAAACTGTTATACTTAATAAAATATCAATGGAAGACCAACGTAATAGTTTCTAAAAAATAGCTTAAAAAAGTTGCGCAACATGTTGGAAACGCTTTCCAACTAAGTTCTAAAATGATTAAAACGTGGAACACGATAGAGCCATTTCATGCGGCGCATCAAGACGTCGATGTAGGTATGAATAAAGAAAAGATCAAAGTCCACGCGAACTCCTACAAACATAGGAAATTATCTGGATATGTCTGAAGTCTGTTCTATCATTCAAATCCATATGAAAAAATTCTACATAAGTTTCCTAGACTTATAATTGTTTGTCTGAAAGAACCGTTTTTTTCATGTCGAAAAAACCCGCTGCTATTTTTTGTAACAGATGTGGCGTTTTTTTTCGAACTCGACTTTTATTTTACATAACAGCATTTTAAGCAATACTGCACTTGACGGAATGAAACATTCTCTACATAGTGGTATGGATCAAAATAGAATAAAGAGTTTAAAATAAACCATGAAAAATTCAAAATATCAACAGCAATAGATGATTCACAAATATCATAGAAGTTGTAGAGACTAATATTTTAATTTTTTTTTTCATAGTTGACCTCTTTCTGTATAATAAACTATTTTACAAACGTTATGCACACTAATATCTCATCAAGGCATGAGATGTCGGTATCGGTGAAGATGTTCAGGACAATCTCAGTATGCATGGCGTGTCATGCTTCTCTTAGTCATTCCAACCGATCATACTCATAACCGCATATCCACAATCGTATTCAAACCCACCCATCATCACACCCACATCCTTAATATCCAACATCAACATAGTCACACTCCAATACAACGCACATACACCCTAAACCAACATCTAACATTATACAACATACACCGTACCCAGAAGCACCAACTAGCGACAGTCACACATTATCTAGTGTTTGTATATATGTTTACCACCTGGTTATCGTCTTCGTTCAGCTTTATCAACATTGGCATTTTTTAGAATTCATTTAAATCACTTATCACCAACTATCCTTAAATTATCTTTTTAAAATGATATAAAGTAAAAAAAAAATGTTGCAATATATTTGAAATTATTAGTGTTTCCAATTATCAAAGTTTAAAAAATGTTAGATGAATCCAATGAGATAATACCATTAAAAGTCATTTTATTTTTCTAACATTTTAAAGAATGTTTATTGTTTTGTTTTTAACAGATAAATAAAGATAATGGTTCTACTGAACATACTGATGGTTTAATATGGGATGAAACACTTTTCACGATTAATAACCCATCCACCCACGCACACCCTTTGCTTGTTATACCAAGCTTGATGAATTTAGAACATCGGGAGTGATTTTGTGAAAGATGCAAATAATTTCTGTTGAGATTTCATGGATCTGACTGGATTTCATGGCTTCATAAGATTTAAGTGTGGATGTGGCTGTCATTTTTGCTCTTCATCCATAATCATAGCTTCACTATGTCTGCCTCCTCGGTCACCATCGGTCATGCCTCTTTTACTTGAAACTCCAGGCATAGAGTTTTCAAAAATTCTCTTGCTAGTTTTATTTGTGGACAAAGTATTTTTCTCATTGCTAAAGTGGAAACAAACAAGAAAACGCAATGGTACATAACCAAAACAACATCAATTTGACTATTCTATTATTGATCAGATCTACGACGAACACCGTACGATCGTCATCCAAGAACGCTGGGTGTGGAAAACTAAGTTGATTTAATGTGAATCTCGATATTCAATTCACAAAGAATGATCGTATAAACAAGTGCAAAATTATCAGAGATAACAAGAATCTGTCACTGACTTTGAATCTGATTTGTCACAAAGTCAAGATGTACTACAGTTTTTTGAAAATCTTGAACACATGAAATTATCGGTCGATTAATAAAATTGAAACGATAGAAGAACACTTTCACAATTTCTTCAAAACACCCGCTACTTTGACTCATCATGGGAGACAAACGTAGACAGATACGATAACATACTCGTTCTTTCTGTGGATGTATAATCTGTACAATTCTACTCCATGTCCTTCAGCAACTGTGACGCCATTCTGATTCCATGTCGTATTTGCACAAATTCCATCAAGTACTGTTGGCGGTGAAGTGGACGCTTGATATATTAAAAGTATACGGAGTTAACGAAAAAATAGCACTTTATTCGAACAAAAATTTTCAGCGTAATCCCTGAGGAATTGAAATGTGAAACGCGATGGACTCATTAAAGAGAAGCCTAGCCACATAGATCATTGTAACACACGAAAACCTTGCCAACTCTGTCTGTCAGTCATAGTAGATGAGGAGTGGGAGGCAGAGGCACTTTTCTCGCTATACTTCAACACTCAATAACAATCATGTTTCACAAAAGCACTGTAATAGTAAAACAGAAGCCTTGAGTAATTTCTGTAGTAACTCAAAGGTAGGCATGACTAATTGAGGCGCTGGTTTGACTGTTACATGCTGAGAAAAGTGAAAAATGATTGATACCGGTCTACCGGCGAGTCTAACCGGATTAGACTAGTACCAGTAAGAAAAAACCCTACTGGTTGCAACTCTGGGATGTGTCACATCCTCACTCGCCTTCCGATTGTATAGCCACGTTGATGAGCCACCGAAGACAGACTAATAAAGGCAGAAATACCACTGTCGATCAATAACAAATCATTTTTTTTTTTGGTTTTTCTATAAAAGAAATATTTAGAGTTCGTGAAGAAGGAGCCATTGCATCGAGCACTCGTTGTACTTTGTGGTGTTTAGTGAAACTGTCTCTTATGCTTTCCTTTAAACACAAATGCCATGCATGGGTCATTTGCCGTTCGATTCGAATTCAGTAGCTGACGTTTCAAATTGATATAAAAGTAATCTTGATCCGAGTGCATAATCAACTCGGTAGCTAGCTCAAAATGTCGTCTCGTAGACAGATTAACATTTGGATAAACTTGCTCATCATCGTCTTTTATCGGTATATCGTCAATTGATGTATATCCATGCATATCAAATACATAAACTTGTCGTGCATGTGTTGTCCATCGTACATCAGCATGATCCAAGTGTGAACAAGTGAAGTTCCATGCTAGGAGAGCCGACAAGAAACAACCATTAGGTAAAAGTTCATAGGTTAGTTGCTCGAAAGTAATTGTTGTGTCGAAAGCTGTTTCATATTTTCGATATGTCCTTGGTTTGCCACTTGAAAATGGCATTGCTAGAATGTCAATTGGTGAAACTTGACGTTGAGTGAATGGCGGTGGCGGTGGTTCTGGCGATGATGATGGAGAGATCACAGGCAAGTCAATAAAAGTAGCCGATGAGTTGAGATAGAGTGATGTGTTCATCGGGAATGGAGTCGGCCAGTTGCTGTAAAACATTGAATTGGAAATAGCAACACGAATGCGATGACCAGGCAAGAAGGTCCATGTGGTAAAGTGAAGCTGAAAATTCAGTGTATATACTTGATTCGGTTCAAGATAGATCGGTGGTGTTTGCCGTTGAGCGCCATTCAATGCACCTACGGTTACCAGCCACACTTGACCGTCGATATCAAGATCTTCGAGGCGCACAATCCAGTGAGCCAGACGAGCAGTAGCGCTCACCTACAGACACAGAAACGACAGGGCAGAAAAGTACAACAATCTTCCTATATATACATTCTCTTGTAAAAAAATGGATCTTTCGCTCGTAGATATAAAGCATTGAACAAATTGGCAAACGTTCGAAATGTAACTAGTTTTATCTGACGACAATATTCTGATATGGTCGCATCCAGATACAAGCTACAGTTTTACAGTGCCCATTTTTCTTATTTCAAAAGAAGATATTTAGATTAATCGACCCGAGCAGCTATCTCGAGTACCATGCTGACATGAACTTAAAATGAAATCAGCCATTGTACTTGTGTACGTTTCAGAGTTTACACGTAGAAAAGACCTTTACTGTAGTTTAAATAGGAAGATTTCAGGTATTCCCAAGCATTTAATACTTATTTGTAACAAGAAGACATATTAGAATGTGTTCCCCGAAATGATCTGAAAAGTATTCTGTTTTGGTAGAGAATTTCAAGCTGATTATGAATATAAAGATCTTGGGGGCTCCGATATTAGCCAACATAATATTCATGGCAAAAAATTATGTTTGTAATTCTTTTAAGTCACAAGTCGAAACTGTTTCACATTAGATTTCATTCTGTTGCCAAAATTAGGTAGTCAATTGTGATCACAAGGTCGAGCTCTATTTACTGAGAGAAATATTTAGTTCTTATTAAAATATTGTTTCTGAAATATTTGTACTTCCCTTGGACAATAGAATAGATTAAAGAAACTGCTTTCAATAACCATCCATCCATGCATGCTTATTTAGACAAATATAACTCGAGCCGTTGATCACAAGTGACTACTTAAAATTTAATACAGAAGCAAATATGAAAGAGCATGCTCAGCTTTGGATTAACTCAATTAAAATATCTCGGGAGTTTTTGACTCGAAAATGGATTTGAAATAAATTCCGATGATGTAGAAATATCCCAGTTCTTTATCATTACAAACTTTCTTATGAAATATTAGGACCCACAGATGTTCTTTGATTCAATACAGTCATTTATGTGTAGATGAAAACAAACATCATAGTAGCAAAATTAGGAGTATACACCCTTTTCCTGATCAGAGATCTTTTTCGAATTTAAACTTTCATAGTGGAAAAAATACAGCAGTGACAAAACATGATACTTATATACTTTCAAGTACCTAAAGTAGCATAAACTATCGTAAAGTACTTTTTAAATATCATAAAGATTGAACTGCTCGATAGATCTTCAATGATTCTATTCTCTTATAATATAGAATACCTTGTATTTTGATTCGATTGAAATATTGAGTCAATTTCGTAAACTGATACATTGATCAAGGGAGTATAGTTACCGTTACGTTACTAGGTAACTAATAAGTGAAAATTCTTTACCCTAATTTTTCGATAGGTGAAGGATATTTCAGGGAAATAACGATATTCTATAAAGCTTGATCTAACACTTTCGGGCTTAAATAATCCGTTTGTCCACGGTATTCGTTTAGTCAATCTGATTCCAGCATGCTTTTCGATTAGTTAACTATAGGAAAAGCATAGGGAATTTTGATTGGTTAAATGAATATCGTGGACAAACGAATTCCTCAATTCTGAAAGTGTTTAGTCAAACTTAATGAAAAATCGTTATTTTCGAATAATAATCTTTCTATAAGAAAGTTATTAATATTATATTGTATTTGCATCACGCTAATCACACAATCATCTAATTCCAATTGAAGTATTTAAAAGAGAAACGTACACTTTAATTGCAAGTTTTAAGTGATTCGTTGACAACCAATTTAATCGAACTCAATGATGACTGCTGATCTTTTCTTCTTATTATTAAGGGTTAAGAGAAACTACCTAAAACTTGTTTCGATCAAGTCACGTTAAAAATATGATCTAGTTCAAGCATCATCTCTAAACAGTCTTGGAAAATTATAGACACTACCCCTAAATAGCCCGTGAAAACTTATAGGAATCATATTCCTACGTAGCTGTTGAAATGCTATTTATATGTGCATTACTTTCTTACTTTCTTATTAATTTTTTTACTTTTTGGTGGTTATAACTTATTACTGGTAATAAGTCATTACAGCATAACAGTTAATACTTCTAAGACTTATTATTTTATTATTTTATTACTTTCTTACTTGTATAACTTTAAGCTTAAAAAATGATTACTAATTAACAGTAATAGTAATGTAGCATACCTATCAATAATCGGTCAAACTTGTAAGTTTGTTTCTCAACAATAGATCTTTAATTAACGAATTTTCTTCCAGACGCAGCATCAACTTACCTGAAGAGATACTGTGACAAAGCCAGCTATTTCAATTTTCTCCTCAATCAAATCACTCTCATAGATAAGGCAATATTTGTCAAAAGATCGTTGATCACCTGTCAGTCCGCCCAACCATGCACCACCTTCGAAACCAATCCACGGCCGATATTCGAGCGTGTTCACATCGTTATTTTTTCCTCGTTCTTCTTCCGTTGTTGCTACTTGTTCAACCAACTTTTGTCCTTTACTCATGAACATCCGGTGTATTCTCTGTCTAGTAATTGGCCATTGAGACTCATAGCGATAAGTGCCCGTCGTCAGACTTGTGCGAATGAACAGTGTGATATCTGGTTCACTTATAATGTCACTGTTCTCGTTATCATCCTTGAGCCAATAATTGAACCATCGAACCATCTCCGCCTTGCCATCGAAACCAGGGCCTGGATGGCGATTAGAGTATTCAGGCATTGCATGCACAAATGGACCAACGACAACTTTAATCTTGGGCGATACTTTTCGCGCATTTTCATATATATTGATTGCAAAATCTTTATAGCTATAGAACGTTAAGCGATAGCAAGTGAAATTTTTTTGATCTATAACACTTACGCATCGTAAAGCCCTGCGAGAAGATAAACAGGTATAGTAAGATTGTCATAGGCATATTTTATCGAATTTTCCTTCCAAAAAGAATCATCCAGTTGATGTTCGAGATAGACATCGATCCAAGGTCTCACTGTAAATCGTTGTTTTATCCATTGCTCATTCATCTCATAGTTGGGAGTTGCCGGCAATGCATTTTCATGGTCGACTGAAAGTATATACTCGTCTTGATGAAGTATACCGTCGCCATAATGAATATCATTTTTGTACAAATCTTCGGAGCCATGTGCAGCGAAAACAGCTCGAAGAGCCGGTGGCCGTCGCAATGTGGCCATCATTAGAGAGTTGAATGCCGACCAACTCAAGCCGTACATACCCACACGACCATTCGAGCGAGGATGCTCAGCAAGCTGCTCGATTACATGTTCACAATCGTTCAATTCTTGCGTCGTGTATTCACGTTCGATGAGAATACCTTCGGACGAGCCTGTGCCACGAATATCAACTTTGGCTACCTGAGAGAAAAGATGTACACACATACACACACATCTAGTGTTCTATCCGGTTGGGTTACTTACAATGAAACCTCGCCGTGCTAGATAGTAAATGTTCGGTTGATTGAAGTTGTAGAAACTATCATCTTTTCGATAGGGCTTATATTCGAGAAGAACAGGAAATTTTTCGTCACTGTGTTTCGAGATGGGCATTGCGAGTGTAGCCGAAAGACGAACACCATCAGGCATCGAGAGCCACACATTCTCTGTCGTAAGCCCATCCATGTATGGGACCGTAGCTATTAATGTCTGCATTTGGAAATAGAGGAGCAAGAAGAAGATCAGGCGAATACAATTAAGCATCACAGTATTGATCGAATAGACGATGACAATGCAAAAAGATTTGAGTGATTGTTCTAGTTTTTGGTTATGATTGCGAAGAATGAATAATATTGATTTTGTCATCGCTCCTTTTCTCACCACCTTGAAAGCACGGGCATTTATTCAAGGATAAATTTGATGATTACGCAGAACAAATATCATAACTAAATAACATCAGTGTTGACAACTGTTTTTGTCAATTGAAAGAAAAAGAAATAATCAAAATACCATGATCAGATAACTTGAAAAAGATTTTTTTATTATAGGTGTCACTCCGATTGGACAATGAAATCGATTGTATATTGATCTGTTTCAATTCAACTAGCATGCCTGTTGTCAGTTCATTATCATCACTGAAATCGTTCGATTATTTCAGCGTTCTACTCTTTTAAGATGGTGTGTGCGTGAGTGTAGTCATGGATCTGAGTGTTGACATCGATGTGTGTCTCTCACCAATCAATGAATCTTGTATTACAAATTTGTTTTGTAACAGTGAAGACATATCTTGTTTGGATTATTTATTGAATCACAAATAGATAAGCCATCTGATGAGACTGTTAACCAAGGTCGAAACCGATCATGCCAGTTTCTTCAGACCCACAAAAAACTCACTTTTAATTATATTTAAACAACAAAAAATTTTCAAACAATTGCTTTTTTCATTTTGTTTCTCTTATCTCATTCAAAATTAGTTTTTTCGTTCATTTTAAAGATGAGTGGGTGTAGATGTTGGTGTGATGTGTGGATGTTACTTAGAGACTTAGTCTAGATTCAATCACACTTAGATCCATGCCATAGTACACCAATACTCACGTTCGTGGAAATTATGGAACATTATTTATTTGAGAATTCGAATAAAGAAGCACTTCTTTTGTAGCAATAAGAGTACAAGCTTCGTACGCAACTTTTGTCATCGAATTATAGATAGTATTCAAACAGCTTATTTTATTATATGATACAATTCATTGGTTTTTGGAAAGAAAACTGCGTCTATCATTTGATGATTAATAAAGATTATTTTTTTTACATGAGTGTTTTATTTGTTAAGTAAATCGATTTCTCTTTCACTTTCTTCGAGCGTGCAAGAGAAAAAGAGAATTCGACTTTTTCTGCCTTTCAACAGCAGATTCTTCACTTGTGGCAGATGATTGCCACTGTTTTCGACATTAGTTAAGAAGTAGGAAGTATTTATATGGAAGAGAAGCTTCTTAAGGCTTCAATCGTCATATAGTATTCTTCTTTTTATAGAAATCATCAACTTCAAAAGGGTGTGGGCGTAGGTGTGAGGTGTGGGTTTGGGTTTGTTCATCTTTTCACCGACGCCCACACCCCACACTCCACCCACACCTCCACCCACCCTAATAATACGGATTAGAATTTGGAAAGTATGACAAACTTGTTCATTTCTTCGTTCAGGTCAAGTATTAGTATACAAATTTTCAAAAGTTTATCAGAACACATCTTGCATAGAATTTAAATAGATATTTAAACAAATTATTTTTGTTTATCATCTGACAGTCGAGAAAAGATCTAAAATTTCCTAGTCATTTATTGTTTAATAGAAAACGATCAACTTTATCGAATACGACGTTTTTGATTGTAAACAGAGATATCTTTTAATTGTAAACGATTTATGATACTTTTGGTTAAACTGCTATCATTAATATCTAGTAGCCGCGCCAGGATTTTCTGTCAGGGAAGACTGAGCCCATCCTGACGTCGTCACTATTAATATCTCATATAGCAGCATGCTTTCTTTAATACTGTCTTGTATTGATACTAAATTCCTTACTAGAGTCTTTTCATATGAATTGTTTTTTTTTATGTACAATATGTTTACTTGTATTTAACAACTAAATGAAGTACTGAATCTTAGATGCAAATCTCGAAACCGCTGACACAGAGAAAAGTAAATAAAAACGGACCAAAACAGAATGTAGACCATGACCTATAAAGTAATGATGGATCACATGAAGATGTGTATTCAAGCAGACGATGGTCTGTCATAGCCACAGAATGTATTCTAACAGTGAGTGAAATTCGAACATAAAGCTTCAATAGTCGTAGCTAAATCTGATAGCACTCAATCACTTTTGTCATGAATCGAGTTTTCTTCATGACTAAGCAAATTCTTCTCAATATTAGTGATTGTAAAATCTACATTCAAAGCCTCAATATAATTCTGAAATACAAAATCTGTAATACAAAAAAAAGAAAAAGTTCATTTCATGAATACTTAAGCAAAATAATTCTATATGAAATCTAAAACTATAAAAAAAACTGCAGATAGTATTTTCTTCTACCTGTAAATGAAGAATAAGCTCTGTTTGTCTAAAATCTTAGAAAAAAAAACATAACTAATACTAATACTAACAGTTTCTTTGATTAAAATATGTTCCAAATTGAATTTTTCTTACATTTTGAAAATGAATATCAATCCCCTTGTATTGCCTTATTTTGGATAAGATTTCCAATGACATTAGAAGATTAGTCTCGTTAAAATCTTTGCTACGTACTATACAAAAAAAAGACATATATTTACTTTAAATACTGTTCTGCTATTTTTCTTCTAGGTTTAACTG
>CAJNSZ010003629.1:0-10691 GCA_905329745.1 Rotaria sp. Silwood2
TACGGATTCGAGTTCTCCGCCCCAGAAAACCTTAAAGTATCAACTCTATGATCGGAAGATAGAGCTCGAATTGTGAGTCAACTAGATGGTGGACAAAAACGGAAGCTATTTCCGTTTAATTATCTTTGTAATAGGTGAGTTAGCCTTCTCGTTCCTTTATGTTTTATATACCATTTTGCAGCTCGTGAAATTCTCTATCGAATGGCATATAATAGTTGGGGTTTTATTTGACTATCATGGGAAAAGTCTTTTACGAAAGCTGGAATGGGTCGATTTTCGCATAGGAAGCCATAGGGAAAAATGACTATTTTTGCAATAACTCACGAATGGCTCGGCCGATCATGCTCATCTTCGAACTCGACTGAGATATTGTTAAGACTAAACTGTGTAGAAAATTTCATCATGATCTGACTCTCCTTTCGAAAGTTATCGTGTATACGGCCGGACGGCCATACGGACCGATTCTAGAGTGTACTCACTTTTTGAGTACACAAAAATTAACTATCTTGAGTGTATGCTCGGCATTTTAACCTTGTCTCGTGAGCGGTTTGGCCCTTTGAGCTAAAAAGGTCTCAATTGAACAGAAAACAGTTTAATCTATTTAAATTCACTACACTCCAATGAGTAAGTTATGAGATAAAAAAGTAATATAAGCCAAAAACTGCATAAATTCAACGAAATAGTACCTTACGAGAGGCGGTATTTTGGACTTTTCTCACTTGGTGCAGTAGGCTCTGTATTTATTTTTTTCTGCAAGACAGAGCTCGTCAAGATACATCTCTTGTCACTAAATTACAAGGAGAAAAA
The DNA here is from genome assembly GCA_905329745.1 of Rotaria sp. Silwood2. NCBI lineage: Eukaryota > Metazoa > Rotifera > Eurotatoria > Philodinida > Philodinidae > Rotaria > Rotaria sp. Silwood2. The sequence continues at coordinate 808 of CAJNSZ010003629.1, forward strand.
CACAGGCGTGCTAAGTTAGCATGGACCACACTGTATGCGATCCTATCCGGTGACCACTGACTCTACTCTCAGAGTGATATAATATCTTTAGAAATCACAGAAATTGAGTTCAGATTCGTGTTCAGCTTGGAAAACTGGGTAAGAAGAGTTATTTTTGAATGGATTTGTGTTTGTATTTAGCGGGATTACGATCGTAAGCAACATCACGAATCTATAAGAGATATATGATAGATACAGGCATCAGTATTTTCATAATAAATCACCAATATTAATAGCTATCGAGTTCGAGTTTTTGCCTTTCGATAGTCCTTTTGACTAGCTACAAAACCAGGCATTTGGGAAACTCCAAAACTACTGGTCGTCTGAGACACATCTAGGCAATTTGGTTTCTGGATGCAGTTTTTGTACATTTTGAGACCTTTTTCAGGCAATGTTTCGTTAGAAAACTACCATTTGGTTCAAAACTAATATCAGATTCGGAATCAGCGTTAAAAACTGAGTCGATTTATATATGTTGTGGATAATTCTGAGAAAAATATTTTTTTTGAAAAAATCCCTGTATCCCCCCTCAGGGATGGTCTGGTCAAAAATGACAATTTTTTCGATAACTCAGCCATTTCTTGACGGATCCTTCTCATCTTCGAACTCGACCGAGATATTGATGAGACAATTCTGTGCACAAAATTTCAGCTCAATCGGATGTAATTGTGAAGAGTTATCGTGCTCACGGACGGCCGGCCGGACACACTGACCGATTCTAGAGTGTACTCACTTTTTGAGTACACAAAAAAGTGAATAAAAATGCAGGCGAAACTTTTAGAACACGCTTTATATCTTTCACATAAATACTTATATACTCTATTCATGTATGTTTCTATTTGTTAATGAAAACAACAAGGATATCTTTAAAAAAAGACATTTCACAATGTTAAAAGCAGAGAATTCACATCGTAGAAGATGCTGAATAACAAAAAAAAAACACCAAGTAAATCGCGAATATAACAGACGACATTGAATATCATGGAAATAGAAAGATGAAACGAAAAGGTTATCGTAATATTTTCAAATTAAAAACAAGTTACAATAATCATTTAAAAATATGTGAAAGAGTATCGAATTTTATGTTTGTAATGAACTTCTCATTCCAGCTGCAAAAAACCTTAACTGAAGTGCAAGAAAAAGAAAGAAAAGAAATTTCAATTCAGGTATAGAAATGTTACCTTTGAAATGACTTTTCTTTATCTTCGCTTATGCAGCCGATTATTATGAACACAAGTATAAGAGAAAAAGGAATACAGCACCTAGATTGCTTTATATTGATGAAAAAAGAATCCCATGAACATAGACTTGAATGGAAAAAAAAAACTAAATTGAAGAAAACTTAAATATCATAAAATAGGGTGAATGTGCACATCTCACACATGTTATCATTATTATGAGAAAACACCATAGATGATGATGAAACATGGCACAAGGTATTTTTTCATTTTAATCATATTATTCGTTTACAGTTGGATAAGTGAAAATACTCTTTTATCATTCTTTCTTTTACAAATAAATCTCTTTGTATACTAAATCTATATTTTTTAGTCTTACCTTAGAGAAAATCAATCTTTTTGCGTTTTTATTGTGATATGAATATGTATTCTTATTACAGTTATATATACCAAACTTGAAAATTCAATTCAATTCAAATTTTACTTACATGATCATCTCATGATTTTCGATCTACACAAATTGCAAAAACAATCAAAACATATAATCATCGTGCAGCCGTCAATCATGACCTGCTGTAGACAACACATTAAATACCAGTTACCTATGCGTTCTCTAATCTTCATCCGCTTGTTTTGCTCATCATATTTGAGAATAAGCATATGCTTACTTAATTATCCATAAACTACTCAATCTTGAAAACAACACAAAACATACTTTCCCTCTTTTCTAGATTTGTATTATGACATTGAACGAAATCGTCGACTGGAAAAAATACTACATTACCATATCCAAAACAAATGAATCTCCCAAGCATCATGCATTCAAAACTGTGTATTATTTTAATACATAGCAGCGTTATATTGCATAATGTCGGACATGACGAACTGCTAAAGTAATTAGGTCATAAGGCAATTGTTATGACGGCAATAGAATTCTACTGTATTATCTAATCGTGATTGATGACTTGGTTATGATCGTGTCAAAGATATTGATATAGCAAGAGACAATAGTAAATGTCTAGATTTTTACATCTTCTTCTCGTTTTGCATAGATTTTCACGTTTCTTGAAACAAAACAAAAGTAAGAAAAGGAGTAAAAAAGAACGAATCACATTGGAATTTGCTCATAAAAGTGAAAAAAAACATCTATCCTTGAGGGTTGAACCATATTCATAAAAATGTGGTTTCATCATTTTTCACAAGAAATAGTTTATTCTTGCAAATGTCAGAGACAGCAAAAAAACTACACATTTGCTATTTTTTAAGAAAAATTCCGTCTGGAATATTGATTTTAGTTTTAACAGGGTTTTTTGCTGATTATGATATCAGTTTTCATGGTGATATTGGACGATCTGGACAACTTTCCGACCCAGAACCAATGCCATTTTCTGGCATGACACTAAGTTTTGCTCGTCGAATTCCTTTGTACACAAGTATACTTACTAGCACAATAGCAACAAAATTGATACCACATATGAGAGAAAATAAATATCCAGTGTTCATCGCCTTCTCCAGAGGTACAGCAGCAGTAACAAAGATACTTGATGAAAAAGAGTCAAAGAACCCATTGAGAGAAGATACTGTTGCTGCTTGCTCCTGTTTCTTGACCGTCAAATAGGCAGAGACTCCTGGCGCCAGGACCGAATAGCCGAGACCGATCAATATCTGGCCAATGATGGGTCCTATAACATGAAGTCGATAATGAAATGTCCATCCATAGATGATTAATCCGATAGAAGAAAGGATGGGAAAAGTCAGACCTGGCACAAGACATCCTTCAGGGCAAATTACATCACCATAATATTTCATAGCTTTATCTGAAAGCCATCCTCCGATAAGACTACCAATGAGCATGCCTATTCCGCCTGGTACGAACAGCGTACCAATAGTTGTTTCTGTATAGTTGTAAGGTGTCTCGTGAAGATGAATAGGTAAAAGAGTAAGACTGATAAAAAGTGCAGTAAATGCCAAGGTTGCCACAATAACAAATGGTGAAATTGCTAGTTGAGTCATAAAAAACAATGACTTCCAAGGCTTTTCGAAAGAGGGTTTTTGCTCTGGCGTAGTGTTGATTAGACGATTTTGAGGATTCGTCTTATGAAATTGCTCTTTGACAAAGTACTGATGAGATTCAGGTATTAGTACGAATGTTAAAATGAGGATAACAAACGAGAAGATGGTCAACATAATGAAAGTACCCTCACCAGTCAAGCGCGTCTGCTACAGCACCGCCAAGCAACGGACCAATAAGAATGGACAAATAAAAAATTCCCGTTCCCCATCCTCGCTTTCCTACCGAATAGACATCTGCTACTATACCTTTGCCGACTACAAATGTTGCTGATATGGCAACACCTTGGAAGGCGCGAAATACAATGAGAAGGGTTATATTCGAAGCAAATATGCAAACTATTGATATGATCACAAAGATTATTAGAGCCACTATAAGCGTAATCTTTCGACCGAACCGATCTGATCCTGGTCCTCAAACAAGACTCAAAACGCCGTTCATAAACAAGTAGATTGATACACTGAGTGCTACCAATAAATCAGTTGTGTTCAAGTCATTTTTGATAGTATTCAGTGCCAGGTAAGTAAATAGTATCACAAAATGTTAGAAGAAAAGCAACAATAGAAGCAACCACAATTATCAGATTACGTTTAAATGCTGAATATATGTCATAAATCGATAAATATTCAATGATAACATGCGCCGCTGATTCGATGACTGCTGTTGAATGTATTGATCCATTTTCGAGGGACATCGATGACTGAAAGATGGTCAATGGAAGTATTTGGTTTTCGTTGGCGTCGTAAGTTTTGTAGTCCCTAACACTTTGCGTACTGATCTCGTTCTTTAATGAAGATTGATGATGACTATCAGGTATCTTAGTATTCAAGTTTATCTATAGTTAAAAGATGGAATATAACGGGTGCGGCAGAATAAATTGCCGACTTTTGACATGCTGTTTTCTCAACTTAAACTTGATGAGGAAGTTTCGTTTTGATGTTAAAAGATAGAGAATTTTGTGTAGATTTTATTAATATGTTCTTCACAAAATGAACATTTGTCTTTTCTTTGTATCACTAAGAGTACTAGACACCACAAAAACATCAACTGCTCAGCGTATTTAATGGAATAAAATGTCATTTTTCTTTGTTAAATTATTTAACATAAGCTATCAAAACTCAGTATAAAAAAGGTACAGATCCACATCTGTTTTTTAGGTCCAATAGCAAGTTCTGGGATTAAGCTTCGTAGTTTTAAAAACCACTCGCAAAAAATGCCCAGTCGCCTCTTTTAGACATCTTTTTATGTTCATGCAAACATCTTAGCTTCGGTACTAGATTAGAAAAGCAATTCAGCCCTTATAATGAGAAGCATTTTGTAGAGCTTGAATTTCTGCATCTTTTGATAAAAAAAGAATAGTTTTTCTAAATCGAAGTTTCGAGAAAATTAACGAGGAAAAGTACGATTCCATTGGCCGAGTTTGTTTTATTGATGTTTTGCGGTTTTTGAAGCCGAAACAACTAAGCTTATAAAAGCAAACACACCACGAGAAACACTGAAAAATTCTACATCTCTTACTATGAAGATACATTTTTTGAGCTGCAATTAACTGGGCAAAAATTCTTGTACACAAGTGTCTCATTTACCAGTTGAGCAGTTAATGTTTTTGTGGCATCTAGTATCATTAGTGATACAAGAGAAGGACAAATGCTCATTTTGAAAGGAACATATCAATGAAATCTACACAAAATTCTCTGTCTTTTAACATCAAAACGAAACTTCCTCATCAAGTTTAAGTTGAAAAAACAGCATGTCCAAAGTCAGCAATTTATTCTGCCGCACCCGTTATTATTTAATTATCTTAACTCTATCCAATTCTTCTCTAATCTATTATTAATGTTCGATATATTTTAAGATCTCTCATTGGATATAATAATATTTTTTAACATTATTTATATTCTGTAAAACTTTATGATTTTATTTATTAATCTATAGTTATAATATTATCATATTTTGATATATCTACATAATAAATAATAAAAGTTGAGTTATAATACAAATAAGCTAAATAAAAGTGAAGACGAGCAATATATGACTCTATTTAATTCGATATATTCGAAATTCTTTTATATCTCGTCTGAAATATATATTGAGATTTTTCATGTTTATTTATGTTTTGCAATAATGTTTGTCGAACATATTCTATAATGTTATTGAATTGTGTAAATATCTAGTATGTTTGTCTATTTACCTGTTTTAGATTATATAGTTAAAAAAAGAAAACAAAAAAAAAGAGATAAATCTCTATTTTAACATCGAATTGAACAATATTAAATATGTTATGTATGCTGACAATGTCAAAAAATCATTTATCAATAGACTCATGTTTTATAAATATGATAATGGGCTATTTCCATGGGAAGTCAACTACAAAAACACAAAGTCTTTTATAAATTTCTTTTTGTACATGGTTTTGTAGAGCTTTTTACGCTGATCATTTTGATTAAAAAAAGTTCTAGATATTCTGTAGGAATAGTGATGTTATGATCAAAATACTGAAAACTCCAAAATAGCTGAAAATGCATTTTTTTGAATTTTCTAACAGAGAATATTTCATGATGTATGCCATTTTTTTCTACATTTTTTCAAAGAATATACAATAAAATTATAGATTCTGATAGCTCGAGAGCCAAAGTACAAGAAACGATGAATTTTGAAGCGTTTTTGTCCATAAAATCGGCGACTATTCAATAATAATTATTCTGTGAATGACTACGAAAAATACCAAAAAAGTCGGTTAGCATTACTCAAAATGGCTATATTCAGAGAAACTGTGGTATAGTGGGTTTTGTAGAGCGAAGTTTGCTCTACAAAACTCTATACCTAGTTTTTCATTTAAAGTCGAAAAGTTTGAGTTAATCTCAACGCAACATTTTTGATAGCATTGATTATAAAATGAAGAAGCTCATACCCTTGATAGTTTGTTTTAGTGTTCGACCTGAAAATTATACTGAACACCTATTTTAGCAAAAGAACATGATTAATTGATACTAAGACATGTATTAGCATCAAATAAGTCTTACTGATAATAATAATCTTCGCTCTTGGATCAACCCATGAGAAAAGCGCGTTTTATTTCTTAAAGTTTGCTTACAAGTGGACTCATATCAGTTGTATGATGCCTTACTCGTTATGCAGCTTAAGTGACTATGTAGTCATTCATAAAAATGATCATCTGGAAAAATTTTGGATGTCAATATACTGCTCTTTCGAGAGCGAAAGTTGATGACGTCTACCCATCACTGGTTGAATAATGAGCGATGCAATTATATCTTGTCAATCAACATTTTACTTGTTTCCCATTTTTGCGAAGGCAGTAAGGTATGAAGGATGTGGAAAAGAAGGCTTGTAGCATTGAACCATTATCTCTTGCTGTGTCAGATTGATTTCAATGACTTGAGCAAGATACCGTTTATCATCGCGCTCGAGAATAACGAAGTTTTGTATAGAAATATCTCGTAGTGCATTAACTTGCCGTAAAGAAGACTATTTTTCTTCGGCTCTATGATCGCTCTGAAGAGTGAATATATGAGCATCCACAGAGTTAGACGTTCGTCGACGGAGAACAGTACCATCATTTTCTGGATCGAATTGATGAAACGTGCGAATACGTTCGATCCGTCCTAATGAACAACTTTATGTAATTTTTGAAAAAATGCTAAATGTTTATCGTTTAGCTGATCCTCTCGATAGGTAAGGAAGTCTTTTGTAACACGTTCGACAACACCACGCTTTAAATAGTTAATATTGATTGGTAGTTCACTTGCGTTGTCGTTAAACGCCTTGGTGAAGTTAAAAAAATCATCTACAGTCGAAAGCACTGTACCGGACATGAGTATAGACCGACTGACACTCGACTTTACTGAGGCTCCGATTCCGTCATATAGACCTTTACCGTGCCCCCTTGCACAGAATGTCCAGCAAGCTTCTATGTTAAAATCATCCTTATGATACATTAAGTTTATCATATTCAGGTGATTTTTAAAATGGACTGGTGCCCCGTCACTAAAACAAATATAAGTTTTTACTTGAGTTTTTCGATGGTACGAAAATACCTCAAATAGTTAATTTTGATGATCTTAGGATAATATTTCTTCAGAAAATCAACAATGAGACGTTGGGCACAATAAACAAAAGCTGTATCATGGCGCACATAGTCGCTAATGACGACCATGTTCTTGTGATCGTTTCCGATTTTAATGTTGATGGTGAAAATCGTGGATTGTTGATTGTTCCAATACGCCGCTTGAATCTCCCTTTGTCTCATAAATGTATAATTTTCCTCAAAATCGAGGTGTACGACGACGTATGATAAATGACTTGATCTCAGTCGAAGGTTATTGATGTACGTGTGTTGTTCTCTATTACAGTAACTATGCAATAAAAACAACGTCTTTTGTTCATCAATTTCGTTAAGTAAAGCTGTAATCGTTCCACGAATTTGATAAAGATCAACTTTTTTATCGTCTGTCTTCCATAATGACTATGACCATATATCATATTCATCAATCATATCGAAATGGTGCTGAAGAATTGATGAAGGAGATCTATTGTTGCATTCATCACAGAGACCTAAGAAGCAATCTTCGACAGGGGTATCACAAACAACCAAGTCGATTAAATTCGGAACAGTGATCTTGGCTAAATTGTTATTTGCACTCGGTTTCTTCTGAACATAATTATTAAATGTCTGTAACCCAACAGAACAAGTACGTATATTGTTCTATGCTTTTAAATTAATAGTTAGAGTTACCTGTAGTACAAGACTCATATTCTCATGAGTTTCACACATGCATGTCTCATGTGGACAAGATATTTTGACTTGATGGGGCTTAAGCGAATAGAAAGTTGATTTGCTAACTTTGACTGTTGAATAATCGTTGTAAAACTTCCGTACAGCTTCTTGGATGGACATTTCCATAAATCGAACCGATACAAGTTCATTCTTTATCTTTAGTACATCCTTCGTATAAGAGGAAATACGACTTATACCGTCTTGCAAATAGAATTGTATGACTAACTGAATTGTGTCTTCATCAAGAGCTTTATTTTCTCGAGAGTACTCGGGAAAAGCAAGAACTTCTTTTTCTCGACGAAGCAAGATAGCTTGTTGAGCTTGATGATCAATGGATTCGAACCACTGAGAAAGCGTGATGCGGCTCCAGTTCGCTGGAGCAATCGTCATTAAACGAATTTGCTCCTCGTCATTACTTTTTTGAATAGTTCCTTTAGGTCATGTAAAAGCTTGTTCGATTCGTCGACTTCAAGTGAATACGGATTAGGATCGTGTACTTGTGGATTATTATTTTCCAGAATGTTACATAAGTTGCGAAGATATCGGTAGACGTCATTAATTTGTTCTCGGATTTTCTTGAAACGACGACTATGATAAACAAACAATGAGTTCTCAAAAGAAAATCACAGGAAACTTACTCATCTCGAATTTTTTCCATTTTAAGCAGCTCAAACACAGCGTTCAGTTCTTCTTTCGCTGATTGTTTTGTGTGCAGCTTTTCTTCAAAAGATGGAAGATCAATGTTTTCCGAATTACTTCTCACATAATCTGTAGCCATTTGATCTGCAAATTCAATATCCATCTCTTCCAAATCGAATGAATCATTTGAAATATCCGGTAAGAAATTGTAATATCTTTGGCATACTTTATCACCTGCCTTAAAAATTACCGACATCCATTCCGAATTAGATTCGACTTGTTTATTGAATATTTCGGCTTGCATCACATCAATAATTCTCAGACCTTTAGGATGTGTCGGCTTTGATCCTAATCGAGTTGAATTGACATGTGACGGATGAGAACACCAATGTTTCTTTCGACACGGCATGTTTAGAATTCTTTCAAATAGTATCTCGCAATCAACAAAATTGCCTTATAAAAGCAATAATCAGAATGACTGATATATTCAAGAGTTGCTGATAATTATTGGATCGAACTTATAATAGGCCCTCTACAATAATTCGTAGTTAATATTTATAATCGAATCCATATTACGCAGTTCATAGCGCAGTATTAACATTTTCTCATACAGTGAGATGTCACAAGACTTCATGTCACACTCAGCATCGTTGATTGCAACAAAAGTCTTAATGTCGGTCAATCATATTCTTTTGCTAAAATAAAGGGTGGTTCAAAAGTTTCGACCCCTCCTCATAGATAGATTATTTTTATGAAAAATTTATATAAAATTAATTCATCAAATTATGTGATTATGTAGAGGAGAAGACGGGCTATCTTTCTATAATAAGATCTTTCGAAATGCTTAAGTATTATATAATCAAATGACCATTTTATTGATCTGGAGTAAGCTTTTTTTATTTTGCGTTTTTTGAAAAAGAATATGTATATAAAATGTTTCTCGAAAAACAATATAAAAATGATTTATAAGTTTATCATACAAATGTGCTTCTTTTAAAAATACATCGATAACCACATTTTGTTTGTTTAAAACTATCAATAATCAGATTTCGTTATGCGTTGACCTCGTCTTCGAACAATTGCCTTTAGCCTTTTTGGAATACTGTTGATCATTTTCATACATTTTTCTTCACTAAAACTTTCCCATATATCAATCATTTTT
>CAJNSZ010003630.1:0-10686 GCA_905329745.1 Rotaria sp. Silwood2
GGGGGGGGGTGGGGGGGGGGGGGGGGGGGGGGGGTGGGGGTGGGGGGGGGGGGGGGGGGGGTTTGAGCAAAGGCCCACCCCCCCCCCCCCCCCCCCCCCCCCCCCGACACACACCCACACCCACCCACACCCACACCCCACACCCGATCCACACCCACACCCCCACCGACACCCGGACTTCAATTAACGGATGAGAAAGAAATACGTTTAGGTTTTTTAACAGCAGTGATTGGCCATATTAGGTTATATTATAATCAACGTAATCATGGAAGTACAGATCAGCATTGTCCAACAGCTGATAATAATTTAAATACAGGTGTAGTTAGAGATGAAACCGATGATCAACAGTAAGAGTATTTCGTAAATTGATGTTAATTATAAAATATCTTCTTTAGACAATAATTATCATCTCAACTGATTAAAAAAAGAAGAAATCCTCAACAAAATTAATTTATTAATTTATTATTTAGCATTTGAATTATGTTCTTCCTGCTCATGTTGGTGGTCAAAACTTTTATATACAATACAAACGATATTTTGATCAAATTTAAACACCAACAACAAAAGTTTGACATTTATTAATTTAAAATATGTTTTATTTGTACGGGTATTTTAGAACAATTTGATATAGTTTGGTCAAGTAAATATTACCAGCAAGGACTGTCATCAATGCAATTAGAACAACTGATTGGAAAATTATTTCTTCTTAAACGTTCATTAGATTATGCTAATGTACATCAGCAATAACAAAAGAAAACAGTTATTACACCAGTATCTATGGATGAACCATCAATTTCGTCGACATCTATCTTTATTTAGATCATTAGTAGCTAATGAAGGTTGCATAAGACCAGCACTTGTGGATTTAGAAAATTTACCAACAGTACTTTAATATATTTTATAGAAATAAGAATGTCTTTAATTTTTGTTTATTTAGTCAGAACTTCTTATTCTATGCGATCGTTTTTATTATGGTCCACTAATAAATCAACTGACTGGAATTGCAAAACTACCAAGTGCATTTCGAAGAATTGAATATTCCCACACTACAACAACAACAGTAGCAGCAGCAGCGACAATAAAGTTCAGATATTCTTTAAAACTTTCGACCTCAACCTCCTATTGAACAATTATTTTTACCACCATATACTGATAATTGGTCATCACCATAAAATCCAACTAGTGATCTTAATATAAGACCAGGAGCTGGATCGATAATCAAGTAGATATTTGAAGATGAAAGAAAAGAAATTTTATTTTTAATGCAACTGACTCTAGTCAATATCCCACACAACCTGAGATTCCACCTTATCAATCACCTAATAATAATCCAACTACTGCTGTTCCTCAACATTTTACACCAACATCAATAATGGCTAATCAACAATTTGTTTATTGTTTCTTGTTGCAGGAGCATATTCTCATGCTAAATATTAGTTTTTACAAATAAATTTTTGTTGATGATATTTTATGTTTTTTATACTAACGAAGGTGTGGATGGGTATCGATGGTTATAAAGGAATCTGCTCTTCACTCACTCCACACCAACACCCTCAAATAAAACAAAAATTCCAAAGAATACCAAAACATGTTCATAAACATCTTCAGCAAAGCCAAGACATTCTTGTATTAAATTTTCAACCGAACTAATCATAAACAAAAAAAATAATAATAAATTATTATTAAAATAATTTTCTTACTTCATAACTTCTCCACCACATGCTAAAGTTAAACGTTCTATATTTCGACGCTTAGCACGTCTTAATACTAAAATTCCTTCTTTAGCTAATACATCAAGTGATAATCGATCACTGCCTTTTTGATTAATAACAACAAATGACTTATTTTTATCATCACCCGAGCAAACTTTTCGTTTAAGTTCAACGACTTTTTGTACACGATCATCAATAAATTTACATTCAGATGCAACAAGACGATCGCGTTCTTCAGCATTTCTATAAAAGAAACCAACATTAACTTCTCTAAACAAAATAATAATAATATTACTTTTTATTTATCAAAAATATTAAATTACATAGGTTTTTTCGTATTCAAGTGAAACATTATAAGTTAAAATAAAAGAATTTTTAAGTGCTTTAGGCATTGATGGATGACGACCATCATGATCAAGAACAATATCACGTACAAGACATGAATCGGCTTCTATTCGATGTTGTATTTCCATGATTTCAACCATATCTAAACAATTGATATCTGTGTGAAGCTACCACAACATGATCATTGAGCACGACCAGTGAAATATTATGACACGTCAAAATGAAAACCAATCAGAAAGCGACAAATGAAAAAATACCACTATGAAGGAGAAGCCCATGGACATGGTACTCCATAGTAACTGTAACATATACCACTGCTATACATACGAATATTGTATTATCGAAAACATGAGAAAAAGTGTATTATTTTTTCTGCGAAATTATTTTTCTGCATAATTTCTAGTGTTCTTCCTATCCTCATAAAAAGCACGCATCTTTCAATTTTCTACTAAAAATCTTGAATAATTTGTTTGAAAAAAATGAAGATGAACAACTTTATGGAAGCAATAGATATATTTCAAAAATAGGAATTTCGTTCTTAATGTTTTATTTATATTATCTCAAATAAAAAAGATATTAATATTTATGACTAAAAAGAATTGATTATACCAATTTAAAAAAAACAAAGGATTATTATCAAATTGATCTTTATTTTATTTATGCTATTAGAGCAACTAGGCTATGAACTATGGATTAATATTCACTGTTAATCTGTTGGAACATCGAGACCTAAAATAAAAATAAAAAATAAAACTAAATGATAGTTTCAAGTTCTCTGCTACTGCTGACATTGTCGTCTCTTGTATTCTCTCATAGAATTTGTCAAGATGTAGCATTACAAAAGAAATGATAACATGTTCTGAACTAAATTAAATAGCATGTGAGATTGTATATTGTACTCAGCTCATTACATGTTACGGAATTATTTTATGCAAGAAGGTTATTGAATATCTTCTAATTAAGTAGAGTAAATATCGTGTTTCTCTACAAATAAAAAAAGATTCAATTCAAAGTACGTTGTTTCGGGAGTGCTATAACGATTTTCTATAAAGATGTGAAGTCTCAGTTGAAAAGTTATTATTTTAGTGAAAATGTCAATAAAATTACTTTCAGTTAATGTTGAAGTAATTGTAATGAGATACATGAAATGAGATTTATCTTGTCGAAATCTATTATCCGATTCATAAACTTTAGAAAAGATTTCTTATGTCTATGTTGTCATAAATTAAGTCGTCATGCTAATTGAATAGCTTTCATGGTCTCCGACTGGTGAACTTTAAAGGTAATGAGCACCAGGTCAGTTTTATCTTTGATGATGGCAATCTCTTTTTGAATTTCAAAAAATTAAAGGAATGAATTATGCTCCCCAAATTTCCATAAGAAGCAGAGGTTGTCTTGTTCTTGTTATTGAACCATGTGAAAAGTACAGATGTAAGAGCAAGCAAACCTTTATGCATAATCCAATTACATAAATCTAGAATACCTTTTTATGTCTTGTAAATTTTTGTTCTATGTTAAATAATGAATTGTTAAACAAACTTTTATCAAGTAATTAATGAGATAGCACGCATATATATATATAGACATATGTCGTAGGTCAATATTATATTGGACTAGTCGAATCTAAGATTTGCCTGATCAAAGTTAGACGAGCCCCGCATTGGACTAGGCCAATCCGAGATTGACCTGAATCTTAGATTAGCCTACGACATATATAGGCCGATATATCTCTATATATATATATATCGCATTTTTCTATCCACTTGATCATATATGTATATATATATATCTTCAATGGGATCGATAATAAAGTTTGTTTTGTTGCTACTCTTTCTGAAATATTCTTTAGCAGGGTCTGTAATTATAACAATTATTTAGCATATATTCACTGTTTTCTTTCGTTTACTTCAAGGTGCAGAAGTACAAATCTTTTGCTGAGTATTTACTTGAACAAAAAATCAATACAACGCTTATAAATGCAGTATCGACCACAACATCAACAACAATGTCAGCATCTATTGGGAAGTATGTTACGAACCATGGGTCTACCGATTATTATGAAATTTTAAGAGTAGTTTTGGGCTGTTTTTGCACAGTGTTTTCAGGAACCACCTGCTATTTTTTGTTTAAATGTATTAGAAATAACAATAAATGCAAAGTAAAATCCTACTTTAACTGTAACAGATGATATTTTCAATTATTTTATAGCCTTCATAGTGGACCATGAAGTATACAAATTATGATGGGCGACATAAAGATAATCAAAGTAGGCCAGTACTTAAAGAACTTGATAAAGTTTTATCTTTGCAGATGATCATCATGAAAACATTGATCTTATGATAATCAAGCAACCACCTATAGCGATTCTCGAATAAATCGATATGTTTGTGTTGATTTAAATGATTAGTAGAAATGTTTTCTTCGTTTTTTTTTTCATAGTTCTTTTTGATTTCAAAAGGTTAATAAAAGTAGTAGTTATTTAACATATTCTGAAATGGCATATGTACCAGTACCTGATGCAAACCATTTTCTCAAGATGATACTAATTTAGGGAAAGAATTTAAAACTAATTCATGATGTGAACGACGACCTTGTTTAGTAAATAATTAGAATAAGACTTGATGTGCTACTAATAAAAAAAGTTTTTTTCTTGCTCAGGAAAAAATGTTCTTACAAGAAGTTCTTATACGATTCGGCTCCTAGATCGACTTATATTAATAGCTGATTAGTTATAAAGAGTTTTATAAAAATTACTTCGGTTTTTGATGCTATATTGATTTATCTATCTAACATATTCAGCGCAGCTGTATTAGCAATAGTTCAAAATATAGAAAGCATAAACAGTTTTATCTTCTTGTGGAGAATAAGCGTAACACTATCATTTCAAGCAAATATTCATGAATGTAGAGCTCTTGTGATTCGAAACGTTTTTCCATTGGTTATTACTTGTTATTTGTTGCTTGACGCTTTGCTACATTGAATGCACTTACCATAGGACCTTCCATCATATTATGAATTATGTATCACAAAGAACTTTTAAGCTGTAAACAACTAAAAATCTTATGAGTTCAATATACAATCAATTGAATTATGAATGTATTTTATTAATCTTGCGACATTATCACGTGATAATAATCATGATCTATAAACGTATTTCATAGTGACGCAGGCAATATAAAATCATCGAAGGCTATTTTATAATTGTTAAGCAATTTTAATATTAGACAATAGAATATGTTGTACTCTAATATGTCTACATAAAACATGAAATATCATAATCAAATGTTCTACTATATTTTGTTAGATACACTCTAATTAAATGGATTTCAAAAAGATTCGCTACAACACTATTGAAATATATTAAATAAGGACGACGGAATAAAATATAAGCTACATTGGCGCCATGCATAGAAATAGTATTTTCAACAATATAATTATTTCTTAGTTGCATCAACCCTATTTGATTTTGAATGTGTATGACCTTGGTGAGGAGTCTGAAGAGAAAAATAGAATAAGAAAAGTACTTTTCAGATACAAAGATACTTACCAAATCATCAGAATCATCTAATCTAGGTTCTGATTTTCTTAAAAGATTTTCTGCCAGTTGATATCTATAATTTTGAATGTTTGAGTTATTAATAACAACGAATTTTTTATTTTGAATATAAGCAAGTGTTTGAATCAATACATGCACACCGCAGGATGACATATCTGTTTGTTGAAATTTTTTATCATTATTTGGACGATATAATGTCCATCCATTATCAAAATCTATAGTAGCTCCTGTTTTTAGCGTTTGCTGTATATTTAAAAAGTTTCCTAAACGAGCCATATTGTCCAATCGAGGAATATCATGTGATGGCATGGAGTCGAGCTCAATAATAAGTTTTTTATTTCGATCAAATATCAGTATGTACCAATGGTTGTTTTGATTGATTGGACACAGTATAATGTCATATGAAAGCCATGCACATCCTAACTTATTTATTTTTCTACGAAGTATATTTGACGTTGTATAACTAGACACAGCTAACACACGAGTTTCTACAGTAGCGGTAGATCTGATGACATATAAAGACGAATTGATTATGATATCATTAAGTAATCCTTCTGCATTGCGGAGACGAGTTATATCAGTAGCATTTAACTCGAAAGGGTCCACGTCAAACTGTCGACTGAAACATGGAAGTAAACCTTTTACAACGTCAACCACTATGTTATCCGGTTCAGGTAATGAATCCAATTTACTTTGATCTATTAACACTTTTCGAAGACCAGTTAAACTAAAAACATTAGCGTTCGTTTTGTATGCAAAAACTATCCATTTCGAGGCTAAAACAGTTTGTTGAATAGGCATGTTGTGCAACAATTCAAATCGCTTGCTATCTTTGTTGAATAAACTGTAGCCATTGTAATCTTTTCTCAGGAATAGAATTTCGTCACCTTCTAGTACAACTAAGACAGTTTGAACACTATATTCAATCTTTGAACTGCTAGATAGCGGTTAAATAGTGAGAAGATCAACATCTTCAATTAATTCGATACACTTGGTACTACATGGTGCACTCAAAAGCATAAATTGGGGTATATCATATAGAATAGTATTTGATAATCCAAATGTATGACATGATGAACACTCAATACTTCTTTGTAGAAAATTATTGAGAACGTCATTGATATGAGTTGTTTTCGAGTCCATTAGATATACATCATGTAATGTTTCTGCAGCAAAATTGTCTGAAAATATAATAATAAACTGGTAGGAAATTCAGTGTCTACTCTTAAAAAACATAAAATAAAATAAAAACTACATCTATGATAGTTCCCGATCAAATAACTTTACTGATATCGGTCATCTACTTTGTTTTCTAAAAGAACTAGAACTGTTGATCAGTTCTGAAGAAAAAGAAAGTAGCGTTCGAAATGAGTTCTCGGAAAAGAACAAGCTCATGATAGCTATGAGTTCTAAAAAGTCTAATGAAAGAATATTCAGCATGATTTCAACCTGACATATCTACTGTTTTTCGACTAAATTACCTTTACCACAACCAGAGTATGTGAAAGATTTGGCGGCTGCAAAATTGAGCACATTAGCTTTACTTGGATCATGCTTTGTAAAATATTCGACTGCATCTTTGAGACATAAGGTAGGAGTTAACGAAGGCCGTTCCTGCGAGAAATTAGTAAAAACATTCCATAAAGCACTTGAGAATACGTCCGTCGATGATGATCGAATAAAGTTTGCTAGTACAATTGACTGCGTTGGAGCTTTTTCTCCGAATATACTTTCATAACTAATTAGGGTCGTTTTCATATCTTCCAATTTATACCAATCATTTCTGTAACGTGCGTAAGTGATATAATGTTCTGAGTCATTGTTTTTCGAACAAATAATGAACGATTGTAATGTGTATTGAGTATATGAGTAAGTAAATATTAAATCATGGGGCATGATTGAAGTGAGATTTATATGTTCGGTTAATTTTAATGTCTTGATGCCGTCTTTTACGTCCGTCGGAACGTGAATAAAAAGAAACTTAGGATAATTCATAATTGAAAAACTGCTGATATTATTTTTGTTGTTCAAACATTTGGGATAATTGTTTTCTGCTGAAACAGGACCGAAAAAATCAGCTAAAGCGTCTGGAAGAGTATTTTCTGTTGCTGTTTGTTGAACAAGTAAGTAAATACATGGCTGCTGATTGAGAACACTAATTTGAGCACATGAAGAACATTGTATCATACTTGCCAAAGAAACCTTCAGATCGATTTCGTAGTGAAGAAGAGTAGGAGCAACAATACAGTTAAAAAATCTAAAACAGTAGGTGGTTTGCTACTTTTTACTTCAAATCCGCACCATATTAAGCAATTGATTGTATTTTTTATCATGTCATCACTGACGATTCGTCTAGCTTCGGTCATATGTTCATCACGTTTAACTAAATAGTAAAGTGCTGTACTAAATTGGTAGATATGATCAGGTGTTAAATCACTATCCATTAAACCGACTCGTCGGACTGTTTGAACTAAATGGCCGGAAGCTAATAGCATTTGCATAGTGCTATTATACCAAGAATTATTGCGTTTGTTCTCGAAGCGCAAAGTTTGTGAAAATTGTCCCACACCTAAACATATACTATTCAAAGCTACTTTTATACCTTTGTTCAATCATTATTAGACTAAAGTGTACATAATTATGCATCATTATCAATGAAGAAAAGGATGTAACTACATTGCAGTGAAACTTATTTCATGACATCATGCATTTTTAATTAAATAATGCTCCATTATTTAATCTATGAAGTTTTAAACTTACTATTGACCATGAAACAAATATTTGATCGGAAGAGATTATGATGCTTTATTTTGTTTAAATAAAAACAGACGGTCAAAAACCAAGAGATAGCGAAACGATTTCTACACATTGGAACGCGTTCTTCTTTATAGCAATGTATGTATTCCAATTCACTGCATAAAAAATAGTTTTCGATGAGTAGAATAATATATTGAACGATTCATGAATTATAAAACCATAGGATATTTTTTGGCTACGAATGCCTACTAATTCATCAAATGAGTTTCATTATCATATTAATACATTTATTATTCGTTAATTACAATATATGTTAATGTCAATTGTTTCTTATGATTTTTCAAAATCAACTATCTGCATTATTCTTCGTTTTATAAAACATTTTAGTCCTGTATTCATTCATGAAAATCGAGAAAAATCTTAATATCAAACAAGTGTGAAGCTAAGAAATTCTTTATTTGAAGACATTATGATTAATTTAATGTTTTCTTTTAGGTGTGTAACTTATTTCAAATCTTGTTCAATATCTAAATTCGTTTTAGTATACTTACTTAATAATAGATCATCGTTTTGTCCTTGCAGTCGAGTATTCATCATTGCTACGATATTTGTCTTTGGTTGCTCGGACGTATACAGACCAAATTTTCTTGTCGTTTTTTTGCGTTTGTTCCATGGTTCTTGTGCAGGCTTACTCTTCTTTGCAGGTAACAAGCGAGTTTTCGTTTGATCAAGTAGATAGTAGTCAGCATACTGTATTTTCATCGCTTCGATGGATTCTCCAAGTTTGACTACAACTTGATCAATGCGACTATATACTTTGTTACGTAAGATGTTTTCTTTCAGAACACGTATTTGTGACTCTGATACACCAGTGGTTCGTCCAAAATGACATGAACAAGATGTTATAATTGCATCAAATCCATAGCCATAACGACTACTAAAATTGGTGCAGTTGGCATGTACTACTTAAGAATCCGTGCGAGAAAGCTTGATGAAAACAGTGAATTGTTTTGCAAACAGTTCCATTTAGGTTCATTAGATGCTTTTAACATTTCAAGACATTTTTTGTAGATAGTGCTGAATAGTTCTTTAAATGAAGACTCCATGTATAATATGGCTTCTTCCTCGCCGAATATTATTTCAGTATCTGTGTTTTCGTCATTCTAGATAAAAGTTATACGATATTCATTCAAGAATTATTGTTGTCAATGATTAGTTTTTCGAAAAAATCCACCATTTAGTCTATTAGATGAGATCTTGTGTTAACCAACAATTCGCATAATTAGTTCACAATTCTTGGGTATAGAAACGATAATGTTTCTTATTTCATCGAGAATTTTTTTTATTGAAGTTTTATGTTTCTGTTCTACGGTTCAACTGAAATATTCTCTTTATCGTATTTAATCATGAGATTATCTGATTTTGTCAATGCTTAACAAATTGTTACCAACTACTAATCAAATTTTATTTACAAAGTTTCTTGATAGATTGATACAGCTGTCAAAAACAATTCACAGCTGAAAAGACTCAATTTATGAAATTGATATCATTGATATTATTCAAGATGCGATAAAGTAAAAAAATACTACTGTCAAATGTAAGTAGTCCCAATTTCAGGCACATAACTATATGTACAGTAGAATTATCGAGTTTGAAACCATCGAGTTTTCTACATACATATCCTATCTATACATGCATATAACACCCTTGAGTACACTTGAGCATAGTTCTTACTCCACCTCAATACGCATCCTTTTTACTGTCATAATTCTGAACAGTTTATATTAGAAATAGAATAAATTAGTTAGTAGCTTTTTTAAATTAAATATTAAACGACTGTAATCAGTATCAATCATAGTTATCAATGAAGTTTTCATTGTTTTCTCTTTTTCTTACATAGATTTTCATCTGATCCTAACTCTAGTTTTCTTTGTTTGGAGATACGTGTATAACGGGATATCTTATTATGGAATTTAGTTCGATTTTTTGTTCATAGCGCAAGTTCTAATATGTTTGGAGAGACTATACTTTTCAATAGAGAAAAGACTAATCAAATTAAAAATAATCTCTTCGAATCGTTCATTAAAATCGATTTCCATCATTTATCATGTCAATCTGTGGACAATTGAACAGCCAATATTCAATATCAGTTTCAGCTTTGCTTAGGAATTAATCCTGTGTTAATAATACGATTTACCCTTTGAGGACGGGATTACTTTTCAAAAAGATCACGTTCTCGAAACTTCGCAATAATATCTCTGCTAGAAAGGTGTATCAGGATACAATACATATGGTGGTGTAGCATCACATCAGTGG